>JAWNLS010000657.1:0-231978 GCA_035042185.1 Drosophila kambysellisi | reverse complement strand
AGCAGAAAACTTAAGTAAATGATCGTACTCTCTGTTGTATAACAGTAGCAAGAGCAAAATCCATCTCCATGGTGCTCTCGTTGTAGTTGTAGCAATAGCACAAGGAACGGGATCAGAGCTAGATCATTCCGTCGCGGCTATCACAGTTGCTACGGGAGCTGCTTCCAGAGCCAAGTTCGTCGATTTGTCTAGTAATATTGATGAATATATATAAAATAATATATTAACGTTATGTTTTGCAGACTTTAAAACGAAATTTTAACACGCTCTCGAATTGAAATGATTTATGTGAATAACATTGCTGCTATAGATAATCGTAGGTATTCATTGATTTCTATATTTATATGCTACATAAATCAAACAGAAGTAACTGTAGCTTTTGCCAGGATTATGCAAATCCCATTCACTTCGCTAATGCCGAGTCGTGCGAATCAAGTATAGATAGATATATATATATTTCTTTTACTGCCAAGTAGTTATTTAAGCGGCCAAGGAATACAAACGTTTTTTTCTCTATTTTACATTACAGGCTCGGAGCAAGCTTAAATTATATTAGGATAACAGGAAGTGGCGACAAATCAAACAGAAGCGTTTGCTGTTAAACGACTGTCAAGGATTACGCCAAGTGGTTATTTAAAGCCGCCCGTACAACTTAAGCGAACGTGACTCAACTCAGATCTAGGCACGAAAGAAACGGGCCAAAAGCAACAGCGGCAGCGATAGCTACAACTGCAGCAGATGATACACCGAGAATCTAACAAGGAACTGGTTTCAGTCTCATCAATTACCCCTGCCAGTGGCCCACTAAATGCTAAGTCGGAGTAGTAGAAGTCGTACTGTGACGGACGATAGACGACTGAGGAGAGCAACAGGTATCCAGAAGTTTTGCGGGCAAATAACACATAAGTGCCCAACGACGTGACTTAATCAGCACAAGCAGCTGGATCAGGAACAGAAGTAGGAGCACTAACAGGAAGCGGAGCAAAAGCAGCAGTAGCAAAAGTAGCAGTAACAACAGTAACAGGAGCAGCAGAAGCAGTAACAGTAGCAGAAGAAGCTGTATTAGCAAAAGTTCCAGGGCCAGTAGCAGCAGGAGGAGCCGTAGCAAAGTAGCAGCAGTATCGGTAGCAAAAAACAGGAGCAATAACCAGTTTGACTGGCATTTGCCATGTGTGCAAAGCTCTCACGAAACGTAGCTAAAACATTTATCCAAGTGCACTGAGTGAAAAAAAAGAATGACCGATGCGTCAGTTACAACAACAGACGGCGCCGGCGGAAAAAAAAATTCTGAGCCGCCACTTGAGTCGGCGTCCATAAGAACAACAACAGGAACAACAACAACGGGAGCAACAGCAGTTTCAGCAATGTCGTCAACAAAACCACTAACCAATGGTGCCAACAAGATGCCGCAAACAGAAACAGTAGCTGCAACGGCAACAGCTGCAACAGTAGCTGCAACAACAACAGAAACCACAAGCAATCAAGCAAAATTAGAGCGTCACTTGCCGAGCAACAACAATCAACACGCAGCCGCAGAATTGTTGCCACGGGTCCCCTCCACGGAGACAACGCCGACTTCGGCAACCCACGCTTCGAGTCCCGTGGCAAGTTCCAGTGCCAGTTGCAGCAAGTCCGATGTAGACGAGGTCGCTCGGCTGTTTGAGGAAAAGCCCGAGGCCTTTGAGAAATGGTTAACGGAACGTGCACCGCCCGAGGCATTGAGTCGCCTCCACGACTACATTGAGAGCCGCAAGGCGTTGCACAAGCGTCCCTCCGTCACATCCGATTTGTTTCAACAGTGGATGGCCACGCCCACACTGCAACAGGTGAGTCTCCATCAAATTCTTCGAAATTCACCAAGTCTAACTCAGTTTATTGTTTTGAGTGTATATTTATAAATGTTCGGGGTTTATTTTTCCCTAATTTCATCGTACATTATTCCTAAGAATAGAAGAAAAAAAAAATCATTTTTCTAATTTTCAGAATGTTTTTCATATGTGCTACATTTAAGTAACTTATATTATTTTATATATAAGTATTTTAAGAGTTAACAAATACAATAATTTTGGATACTTTATTAATTTCTATAGCTTAAGTCTGACAAAAACTTAAAACAACTCTTTCTATACCCTTAACCCATTAAAAATGGGTAATAACGGTATAATGGTTTTGAGCGCATGTGTGAGAAAAAGATGACATGATAATCGTCGCTAGTGCCAATATATTTGTGTGTATTCTGCAGACCCCCGATAACTACTATTTCGTGTACGTATATGCACGTGTTTGTAGCCAGCCAGTTCGGGCATTTAAGTGCAAATCATCTTAAAAGGAAAATTGCCAATAAAACTAGAATATATTTAACAACTGGGTTAAGGGTATATCGTAGTCGAGCCATCTCTGGTTAACTTGTTAACTTTAAGAAAAATGTGTTAATATAATTATTTAAAAGGTTTTAATTTTCGCGAGGAAAGAAATAAAATTTGCACAAGTACACTTTCATATATATTCTGGTTTCATCTAAATTTATTTATTTACTTAAAGGTTAAAATGTAAGTTTTTCCAACTAAGCTTTTATCGCACTCAAATTCCCTTTTCCATGCAAAAAGCTGAATGATATGAAACTCATTGGAAGAAACTGAATTTTGAAAAGCACAGTTTTAGGTGCGTAGTTGAATTACAGCAGATTCTAAAGCATGAAATGCAATCTTAGTTACAAAAAAAAATAAATTCTTCGCATGCAGCATTACTGCTTCTAAAAAGGCAAGTGGCCAAAAATGCCCAGAAAAGGATCACCGCTTGGATTCTCATATCGATGGCAACGGATAGGTTTGAATGTTTTACTGCCTCCGCGGCAGCACCTTTTATAGCGATTTTTAATTGGCCATTTTAGCATTTACCCAGGTCATTAACAATCATATTGCAATCAGGCAAATCGACAAGAAGAGTACTAACTAAGCAATTTTCTAATTTTTCTCTCATTTTGTTTTATTAAATATGTAAGCAGCTGTTATATAAAATTATTTGGACCAATTATGCATACAAACGTATTCGACTTCACTGAAAAACCAGCAAACCAGTCTGCAAATTTCTTGCATTTATTTACATATGTCGAACGAATACAAACAGAGATATTAACGATCGTTTCGATTATCATGTCGTCCCCCAATTCTATAGCTATGATCAGCATATTACTAGTCGATTCTGTCTGTGCGTCCGTCTATCTGTTTGTATGTGGAATTTATATAGATATTAGTTTTATATTTTATTTATTGTATAATAATTGATGGTTAGCGATATAAATTGAGATTTTGTGCTCATTGATTAAGAAGTTCAACTGCAGTTTTTATTGTTGCAATAAAACAAATTTGTTTTGCTATTCATTAATTGAGAATATCTCTGAACCAAAAAGTCACAAAATCTTAACCTGTCCGATTGTGTAGATTTCTTAAAAATTATACAATTATACACAACCTATTTCCATATTGACCAATGCATTTTGTCCGTTTAATCAACATCTTCTAAAATAATTGTTGAGCTGTTGCGGGTCGCAAGTAAAACAAAAGTCGGAGGTCGGCGTGCACAAACTCAATATACAATATATGTACCTTCGGTATCATAGTATAAAAAGATAGAAAAAGGCTGGCTGCTATAAAACTGGCATATGCTCTTGCAATTCATATATATTCTGGTTTCATCTAAATTTATTTATTTACTTAAAGGTTAAAATGTAAGTTTTTCCAACTAAGCTTTTATCGCACTCAAATTCCCTTTTCCATGCAAAAAGCTGAATGATATGAAACTCATTGGAAGAAACTGAATTTTGAAAAGCACAGTTTTAGGTGCGTAGTTGAATTACAGCAGATTCTAAAGCATGAAATGCAATCTTAGTTACAAAAAAAAATAAATTCTTCGCATGCAGCATTACTGCTTCTAAAAAGGCAAGTGGCCAAAAATGCCCAGAAAAGGATCACCGCTTGGATTCTCATATCGATGGCAACGGATAGGTTTGAATGTTTTACTGCCTCCGCGGCAGCACCTTTTATAGCGATTTTTAATTGGCCATTTTAGCATTTACCCAGGTCATTAACAATCATATTGCAATCAGGCAAATCGACAAGAAGAGTACTAACTAAGCAATTTTCTAATTTTTCTCTCATTTTGTTTTATTAAATATGTAAGCAGCTGTTATATAAAATTATTTGGACCAATTATGCATACAAACGTATTCGACTTCACTGAAAAACCAGCAAACCAGTCTGCAAATTTCTTGCATTTATTTACATATGTCGAACGAATACAAACAGAGATATTAACGATCGTTTCGATTATCATGTCGTCCCCCAATTCTATAGCTATGATCAGCATATTACTAGTCGATTCTGTCTGTGCGTCCGTCTATCTGTTTGTATGTGGAATTTATATAGATATTAGTTTTATATTTTATTTATTGTATAATAATTGATGGTTAGCGATATAAATTGAGATTTTGTGCTCATTGATTAAGAAGTTCAACTGCAGTTTTTATTGTTGCAATAAAACAAATTTGTTTTGCTATTCATTAATTGAGAATATCTCTGAACCAAAAAGTCACAAAATCTTAACCTGTCCGATTGTGTAGATTTCTTAAAAATTATACAATTATACACAACCTATTTCCATATTGACCAATGCATTTTGTCCGTTTAATCAACATCTTCTAAAATAATTGTTGAGCTGTTGCGGGTCGCAAGTAAAACAAAAGTCGGAGGTCGGCGTGCACAAACTCAATATACAATATATGTACCTTCGGTATCATAGTATAAAAAGATAGAAAAAGGCTGGCTGCTATAAAACTGGCATATGCTCTTGCAATGGCTAACTGTCATAAAACTGACATAGGCTTCATTTATGTTTGAGTTCGGAATGCAATTTTCGAAACCAAGAATCTAGTCGTCCGATTTTTGTTCTAGCTAAAGTTCGGTAGGAACGCTGTCAATGCTGCCATGTATTTTATTAATTAAATGCAAGCAATGCTGCAGCCAGATACCTAAATGGCAAATGGCAAATGGTTCATGGTTCAAAACCCAAAACCCTAAACTCCATAAAACGGTAAAAAAGGATTTTATGGCAGAAGAAAACACCTTTGATTCCGGAAAGTATATATGTTCTTGATTAGCATCAACTGCTGAGTCTGGCCGTCTTATAAGAGCAAGTGGATCTCAGAGATTATGACAGCTACACACTTCTCTTATACCTCGATCAGATCAAGTTAATTTTATGTTATCGATAACTATCCCCGTTTCGCTAATATCGAAACATATCGATTAGCTGTGAAGACCATAAAAACAACAGCTTAAATTTGAGTTTGCAAAACTTTTTATGAATGAATTGGTTTAAGTGTCTCACTTGTTTATTAAATAGAAATTTCGCATTTGCTTTTTATTTTTAGCATTTATTTTTAGTATTAATATTTACACATTTAAGAAATTTTGTTTTGTTATAACGGGCAACACTATTGTCATTAAATCAAATAGCATTGCCAAATATAGGAAATATTTGGTGACTAGAACATTGAATATCCGGCACACGACAGACGTCTGTTTCTTATATTATTTTTCATAAATATTAAATCAACAATATTTGACAACAGTTATGCATACGAGCATAGCTCATCAAATCTCCACCAGAATATATATATTTATATATTAACATTTTGAATAGTTCATAAAATTTCAATTGAAACTTAATTATATTATCGATATCGATATCATGTTGCAGATGTTATGTTACAAAAACTACGTCACTAACAGCCTGCTGATATTTTTAACTGTCTCCTGCAAGCGATGCTCCTCGAGTCATTCTTAGGGTTCCACCGATTCATTGCGATTCATTTCCGAAATAATTGGTGTAATTTAAGGATATTAATGATAATTTTAATTATAATATAAAACTGTCATTCTAATTTGTGACCACAATTAGCCCACACTAGTTGTCCCATTTCCTATTTGCAATTAGTCAACACAACGTAAAAATGTGTAAAGGGGTATGGTTTTGTGCAAATGTAAGTAACAGGCAGAATGAAGCATCTCCGACCATAAAGTATATATATTCTTGATCAGGATCAACAGCCGAGTCGATAAAGCCATGTCCGTCTGTCTGTCCGTCCGTTCGTCCGCCCGTCTGTCCGTCTGTATGAACGGATCTCAGAGACTATAAGAGATAGCGACTTTAGCGACAAATTTGGAATTTAAGTTCTCGTGTAGAGATAAAATTTGCCTTATTTATTCTATAACAGCCGCAGTTTCTGAATTATCGATACATTTTGATTTCTGATAGCAATAAATTCCACAATTTAAGAGGCAGAGGCTTCTAATTTATACATAATATGCATATATGTACATATTATTGATCAATTGCTAAATTTTCATTAAGGTCGGATAAGAAACAGCAAAGTTATAGTCGAAAATACATACATATATTCTCATATTGATCTTGCTGTCAGCAGCCGCAAGCATTTTCTGTATGCATACATAAATATGAAGAGATGGCATGATAATCAACGCTACATTCAATATATTTGTTGGACTTATTAAATCCAACCGCGCAGTTTCACAGCGTTTATAAATAACAACACGTTATACTGCAGGAATCAAATGTTTATTAATTGTGCAACGACGCTACTCATTCGGCACTCTTAAACGGAGTGTCTGTTACATACTATTGTGAAACACAAACTGAAGTACATACGAATGAGGGAGCAATGCAAAACTTAGAATAAAGGGTTGCTAGATTGTTACATTGCATTGCAGGGTCACATTTGCAACACTATTTGTGTGTATTCTGCAGAGCCCCGATAACTACTATTTCGTGTACGTACGAATGTCTGTATGTATGTATGTGTGCTTGTAGCCAGCCAGTTCGGGCTTGTAAGTAATAAAAGAAATGCACTTGCAGAAATTAACTTTTGAGTGCAAATCATCTTAAAGAGAAATTTGACAATAAAACTAGAATATATTTAACAACTGGGTTAATGTTACAATTAGTCGAGCCCACTCGCCTACAGAATTCTTACTCGAAACTGATGCTGATACTGAAGAATCTATATAGAATCTATAGCCCAACACATAATTATACATTTCTCAATATTAAATTGCATTAAAATCATTTATCCCGATTGATTCTTCTGTTATTCCTCAAGTTCCGGTTCCTGTTGCTGTTCCTTCTTCGTCTCATCTGCGCTCGTCATCCGGCAAGACGTTGGCTCTTGCGAGCGTCCCTCTGCCGTTTCCTTATGCGCCTCACCAGAGCATTGGACCCCTTATCAGTGTCCGGCGATGGGTGGGTGAGTTGCCGCCTGAAGGTGGTTCGCCGACTGTAGGTACTTCAATTGTTTCACTTGTTTCTGGTGTTTCAGGTGCTGCTGTGCAGCGACATTTGCCGCATCTGCGCACTCCGCAATTTTGTATGAGCCGCTGTATGTATTTTTGTGATATTTAAATTTATACAGCTGTGACACCATACGGTACACAAAAATATCGTTTAATTGTTTGTAAAAATCATATCGATTCTTACAACGAAGAAAAATCCATATGTTTACTTGAATGCTTTTGCAGCTCACTTTAAAGGCCATAAACCTTAAATTTTTAAAAATCATAATTTCCGTATTAAAATTGCGTCCCATTTACTGCGCTGCTTGTAGCCTTGAACTGTTTCCATAGCTATCGGGGACCAGCACCAATGATGTAAAATAGAAAATAGAAATTAATAAGGAAAAAATAAATCCATGTTTTGGAATGCAATATAAAATTTTATTCAAATTATTCGAATGGTGTTTCGCTTTATAGTTGCGTAACCTTTTAACCTCTCCTTCTGTTTAATCTTCGTCGCAACCTTTGGTAACGTCTTCTTAAAGCCCTTTGCCTCCTGCGAATCAATCTCTCGCGTCTCCTCGCACGACGCAGTCGGCGTCTTAAGCGCCTCAACTTTGCTTTGGAACCCGAACCTGAACCTGAACCTGAACCTGGTGTTGCCGCCGTTGTTGAACCGGTTCCAGCGGCTGTTGTTTCATTTCCATCGCTTCCAGAGGTCGTTGCTGCTGTGGTTGTATCGCTTCCAGCCTCCGTTGTTGCTTCTGTGGTGGTTATTGCGCAAGATGCTTCTGAGGCATATGCCGGATCCGCGCACTCCGTGGGACTACAAGCGTCTGGAACTGCGCATTGCGCATTGCTGTTTTTAACAAGGCAAATGGCCAAAAGGGCACAGCCAACGATCACCGTTTGGATTCTCATATCGATGCCAATGGTTTGGATTGAATGTCTTACTGTGGTTGCTCCAACACCTTTTATAGCGATTTTGAGCCAATTTTGCTTGTCTTTTTGTCTTAGCATTCAGCTTAACGCAACTGTGTCAACAAATGTGACACGGAAACAATAAAACAACTCAGTTTTTTTTTCATAGATCGTGCAACATAATAATAATAGAGGGTACCGCAACATTTAACTCTGATTAGGAGATCGACGAGATGTGTACATCTAGTATGCTGGCTCTAGACTTAAGGTCTGTGTGTGAATGAGGCTAAGAGATCATAAAAGGGCACGTAATAGAAAAAAAATATGAAGAATATATTTTTCAAGCAGGTTTTGTGCAACATCCGTCAAGCTGAAACTTGAAACATATACAGGTCGATATAATCGATATTCACAAATCAATAAAGCCACATTTCTCCCACAACTTTAAGGCTACAGTCGCCTAATTTGGTTGGAAGGTTTTTGGCAAAGTCCTCCAAAGTAGGTATGTTACTGATAGCCACCTTTAAGAACCGATAACAGATTTTTTTTGCTATGCCCACAACGGCGGAAAACTGAATTCGATAAACCCGCATATCTCCCACAACTTATAACCTTCTCCAAGGATCGGCATATAACTTTTTAGACAAGGAACTTCGGCCTTAGATATATTAAATGCGCATGCCTTACACAATTTGTAAGCTAGAGTCACCAAATTTAGAAGAGACCTATACAAAATTGGATGGCCACGCCCAATCCACCTCCCCAAACCGATACACCTGTTAGTGTAAGTCGATAAAACCATGTATCTTGAAAGTTAGATTGCTGATAATCTGCTGCAACTTAAAAGCCACAGTTACCAAACTGGGAAGGTAGATTATTAAACTAGGATTCCAAGAAATTTTTTCAAGATCGAATGGAAAACAGCGCCTTTAAGAACCGATAACAAATTTGTGGTGCCACACCCACACCTGCGCCTATAATCGACAATTCCGATTGTAAATCGATAACTCCGATAAATTTAAAATGAGAATATCTGCCGTAATTTGCAAGCTAGAGTCGCAAAATTTTGCAGGTATGTTACTGGTAACTCCCCCAATAATCGATAAAAAAATTGGATGGCCACGCCCACTCCACCTACCTAAACCGATACACCTGCTGGTGTAAATCGATAAACCCATATATCTCACGCAATTTAAAAACTTAAGTCACCAAATTTTAAAGGTATATTGCTAGTAACACCCTTCATAAATGTGTAAAAAAAATTTTGGACCACGCCCACTCCCGCCCACAAAAAACGATAACTGCCTGTATCTCCCGCAATTTAAGAGCTACAGTTACCGAACTTACAAGGTATATTACTAAGATCGAACTCCAAAATTTTTTGGGCCACGCCCACTCCCGCCCCCAAAACCGATAAACGCCTATATCCCCCGCAATTCAAGTATTTCTTAACTGTCGGTTACGTCCGACTGCAACGTTCTATCTTGTTAATTTTAGTGCTATGAGATATCAAATTATATCAAATTTATATTATATCTTTAAAAATGATGCCGAATTTTTACGATATAGTTAAAGATCTGTTTATTGTTGCAAATTTTATGATAATTTATCTTAAATCATTTGAGCATATTTAAAGGCTGCTAAGCAAACCCAAAAGCATTGAATGGCTCTTAAGATTAAGCCGTTAAGCCACAACTGATACTAATACTGATAGTGAAACTGATGCTGACACTGATTGATCTATATAGAATCTATAGCCCAACACATAATTATACATTTTTCAATATAAAATTGCATTAAAATCATTTAAATGGGGTTTCGCTATAGCATTGCTTAACCCCGGTTTCTTCTTCTGTTATTCCTCAAGTTCCGGTTCCTGTTGCTGTTCCTTCTTCGCCTCATCTGCGCTCGTCCTCCGGCAGGACGTTAGCTCTTGCGAGCGTTCCTGTACCGTCTCCTTATGCGCCTCACCTGAGCATTCGAACCCCTTATCTGTGTCCGGCGGTGATGGATGGGTGGGTCGCCGACTGAAGGTGGTTCGCCGACTGTAGGTGCTTCAGGCATTTCAATTGTTTCACTTGTTTCTGGTGTTTCAGGCGCTGCTGTGCAAGTTGCTTCTGCGGCATTTGCCACATCTGCGCACTCCGTTGGAGTACACTGGGCTGGATCTGCGCATGCCGCATTTCTGCTTCTAAGAAGGCGAATGGCAAATCGATTCTCATCTCGATGCCAAATGATTAGATTGAATGTCTTACTGTATCTGCGACAGCACCTAGCAATTTTGTATGAGCCGCTGTATGTATTTTTGAGATATTTAAATTTATACAGCTGTGACACCATACGGTACACAAAAATATCGTTTAATTGTTTGTAAAAATCATATCGATTCTTACAACGAAGAAAAATCCATATGTTTACTTGAATGCTTTTGCAGCTCACTTTAAAGGCCATAAACCTTAAATTTTTAAAAATCATAATTTCCGTATTAAAATTGCGTCCCATTTACTGCGCTGCTTGTAGCCTTGAACTGTTTCCATAGCTATCGGGGACCAGCACCAATGATGTAAAATAGAAAATAGAAATTAATAAGGAAAAAATAAATCCATGTTTTGGAATGCAATATAAAATTTTATTCAAATTATTCGAATGGTGTTTCGCTTTATAGTTGCGTAACCTTTTAACCTCTCCTTCTGTTTAATCTTCGTCGCAACCTTTGGTAACGTCTTCTTAAAGCCCTTTGCCTCCTGCGAATCAATCTCTGGCGTCTCCTCGCACGACGCAGTAGGCGTCTTACGCGCCTCAACTGTGCATTGGAACCCGAACCTGAACCTGAACCTGAACCTGAACCTGGGTGTTGCCGCCGTTGTTGAACCGGTTCCAGCAGGCTGTTGTTTCATTTCCATCGCTTCCAGAGGTCGTTGCTGCTGTGGTTGTATCGCTTCCAGCCTCCGTTGTTGCTTCTGTGGTGGTTGTGGTTGTGGCTGTCGCAAGATGGTTCTGCGACATTTGCCGGATCCAGCGCACTCCGCGGGAGTCACAAGCGTCCTTGAATTCAGCGCATGCCGCATTGCTGTTTCCAACAAGGCAAATGGCCAAAAGGGCACAGCCAACGATCACCGTTTGGATTCTCATCTCGATGCCAATGGTTTGGATTGAATGTCTTACTGTGGTTGCTCCAACACCTTTTATAGCGATTTAGAGCCAATTTTGCTTGTCTTTTTGTCTTAGCATTCAGCTTAACGCAACTGTGTCAACAAATGGGACACGGAAACAATAAAACAACTCAGTTTTTTTTTCATAGATCGTGCAACATAATAATAATAGAGGGTACCGCAACATTTAACTCTGATTAGGAGATCGACGAGATGTGTACATCTAGTTTGCTGGCTTTAGACTTAAGGTCTGTGTGTGAATGAGGCTAAGAGATCATAAAAGGGCACGTAATAGAAAAAACAGATGAGGAATATATTTTTCAAAAATATATTTTCAAGTAGGTTTTGTGCAATATCCGTCAAGCTGAAACTTGAAACATATACAGGTCGATATAATCGATATTCACAAATCGATAAAGCCACATATCTCCCACAACTTTAAGGCTACAGTCGCCTAATTTGGTTGGAAGGTTTTTGGCAAAGTCCTCCAAAGTAGGTATGTTACTGGTAGCCACCTTTAAGAACCGATAACAGATTTTTTTGGCTATGCCGACAACGGCGGAAAACTGAATTCGATAAACCCGCATATCTCCCACAATTTATAACCTTCTCCAAGGATCGGCATATAACTTTTTAGACAAGGAACTTCGGCCTTAGATATATTAAATGCGCATGCCTTACACAATTTGTAAGCTAGAGTCACCAAATTTGGAAGAGACCTATACAAAATTGGATGGCCACGCCAAATCCACCTCCCCAAACCGATACACCTGTTAGTGTAAGTCGATAAAACCATGTATCTTGAAAGTTAGATTGCTGATAATCTGCTGCATCTTAAGAGCCACAGTTACCAAACTGGGAAGGTAGATTATTAAACTAGGATTCCAAGAAATTTCTTCAAAACCGAATGGAAAACAGTTATATCCTTCTAAAATCTAGAAAAAATCGGACTTCTAGATATAACATGTAAACATACGAAACAATTCTTAATATTTTTCGTTTTTTTATTTTATACCCATAACTCATTAAAATTGGGTAAAAATGGTATAATGGTTTTGTGCAAATGTATGTAACAGGCAGAAGGAAGCATTTCCGCCCCCGTAAAGTATATATATTTTGGATCAGGATCAACATCAGAGTCGATATAGCCATGTCCGTCTGTCTGTCCGTCCGTCCGTCCGTACGTCTGTTCGTCTGTATAAACACGCGGATCTCGGCGACTATAAAAGATAGCGACTTCAAATTTGGAATATAGGTATACTAGGCGCAGATCAAGTTTCTCTATTTTATCAATAACTGCCTGAGTTTCCGAATTATCGATACATTTAGATTTCCGATTGCAAAAAATTACACAATTTAAGAGGCAGGGGCTTCTAATTTATGTGCATATACAATTAAGATCTAATAATAAACACCAAAGTTATAGTCGAAAATATATTTTCATATTGATCTTAATTCTGTCAGCAGCCGCAAGCATTTTCTGTATACTTATAAATAGGCGAGCGCATGTGTGAGAAAGAGATGGCATGATAATCGACCCTAACGTCGATATATTTGTATGTATTCTGCAGAGCCCCGATAACTACTGTTTTGTGTACGTATGTATATCTGTATGTACATATATGAGCCCACTCGACTACAGCATTCTTACTTGTAATAAATTAAATATGTTTTTACCTCGCGTTCCAAGACAAGTGTTTTTTTTTTATTTTTTATTATCAAATGATAAAAGGCATAAAATTCTGAACAATAAAAAAGGTGAGTTACCCAGTCGCCAAATACATGGATATTTTTAATTTTATTGCTATGAGATATCAAATTATATCAAATTTGTATTATATCTTTAAAAATGATGCCGAATTTTTACGATTTAGTTAAAAATCTGTTTATTTTTGCAAATTTTGTGATAATGGCTCTTAAGATTAAACCGTTAAGCCACAACTGATACTAATACTGATAGTGAAACTGATGCTGACACTGATTGATCTATATAGAATCTATAGCCCAACACATAATTATACATTTTTCAATATAAAATTGCATTAAAATCATTTAAATGGGGTTTTGCTCTAGCATTGCTTCTTCGGTTTCTTCTTCTGTTATTCCTCAAGTTCCGGTTCCTGTTGCTGTTCCTTCCTCGCCTCATCTGCGCTCGTCCTCCGGCAGGACGTTAGCTCTTGCAAGCGTTCCTGTACCGTCTCCTTATGCGCCTCACCTGAGCATTCGAACCCCTTATCTGTGTCCGGCGGTGATGGATGGGTGGGTCGCCGACTGAAGGTGGTTCGCCGACTCTAGGTGCTTCAGGCATTTCAATTGTTTCACTTGTTTCTGGTGTTTCAGGCGCTGCTGTGCAAGTTGCTTCTGCGGCATTTGCCACATCTGCGCACTCCGTTGGAGTACACTGGGCTGGATCTGCGCATGCCGCATTTCTGCTTCTAAGAAGGCGAATGGCAAATCGATTCTCATCTCGATGCCAAATGATTAGATTGAATGTCTTACTGTATCTGCGACAGCACCTAGCAATTTTGTATGAGCCGCTGTATGTATTTTTTAGATATTTAAATTTATACAGCTGTGACACCATACGGTACACAAAAATATCATTTAATTGTTTGTAAAAATCATATCGATTCTTTCAACGAAGAAAAATCCATATGTTTACTTGAATTTCCGTATTAAAATTACGTCCCATTTACTGCGCTGCTTGTAGCCTTGAACTGTTTCCATAGCTATCGGGGACCAGCACCAATGATATAAAATAGAAATTAATAAGGAAAAAATAAATCCATGTTTTGGAATGCAATATAAAATTTTATTCAAATTATTCGAATGGTGTTTCGCTTTATAGTTGCGTAACCTTTTAACCTCTCCTTCTGTTTAATCTTCGTCGCAACCTTTGGTAACGTCTTCTTAAAGCCCTTTGCCTCCTGCGAATCAATCTCTCGCGTCTCCTCGCACGACGCAGTCGGCGTCTTAAGCGCCTCAACTTTGCTTTGGAACCCGAACCTGAACCTGAACCTGAACCTGGTGTTGCCGCCGTTGTTGAACCGGTTCCAGCGGCTGTTGTTTCATTTCCATCGCTTCCAGAGGTCGTTGCTGCTGTGGTTGTATCGCTTCCAGCCTCCGTTGTTGCTTCTGTGGTGGTTATTGCGCAAGATGCTTCTGAGGCATATGCCGGATCCGCGCACTCCGTGGGACTACAAGCGTCTGGAACTGCGCATTGCGCATTGCTGTTTTTAACAAGGCAAATGGCCAAAAGGGCACAGCCAACGATCACCGTTTGGATTCTCATATCGATGCCAATGGTTTGGATTGAATGTCTTACTGTGGTTGCTCCAACACCTTTTATAGCGATTTTGAGCCAATTTTGCTTGTCTTTTTGTCTTAGCATTCAGCTTAACGCAACTGTGTCAACAAATGTGACACGGAAACAATAAAACAACTCAGTTTTCTTTTCATAGATCGTGCAACATAATAATAATAGAGGGTACCGCAACATTTAACTCTGATTAGGAGATCGACGAGATGTGTACATCTAGTATGCTGGCTCTAGACTTAAGGTCTGTGTGTGAATGAGGCTAAGAGATCATAAAAGGGCACGCAATAGAAAAAAAATATGAAGAATATATTTTTCAAAAATATTTTCAAGCAGGTTTTGTGCAACATCCGTCAAGCTGAAACTTGAAACATATACAGGTCGATATAATCGATATTCACAAATCGATAAAGCCACATATCTCCCACAACTTTAAGGCTACAGTCGCCTAATTTGGTTGGAAGGTTTTTGGCAAAGTCCTTCAAAGTAGGTATGTCACTGGTAGCCACCTTTAAGAACCGATAACCGATTTTTGTTTGCAATGCCCGATACACCTGTTAGTGTAAATCGATAAAACCATGTATCTTAAAAGTTAGATTGCTGGTAATCTGCTGCAATTTAAGTGCTACAGTTACCAAACTGGGAAGGTAGATTATTAAGATTAGATTCCAAGAAATTTCTTCAAGATCGAATGAGAAACAGTTATATCTTTCTCAATGCTAGACAAAATTCGAACTTCCAGAAATAGCATGTAAACATACGAAACAATTCTTAATATTAGAAAGGCTGTTGTGTAGTAGCTTATTTGTATACCCTTAAGCCATTAAAAAGGGTTACCTTTTATCTTATTACCCAGCTATTCTTTAGACTTTCGGTGCAGGCTGAAGTGATAGCCATACAAGAGGCACTAAACTGCCTGAAAAGGTCCAAAATTAGTTCTTCGAACGTAAACATATACGTAGATAGCCAAGTGGCTATAAAATCAATCAGTGCGATGTTGTCAAACTCGACATTCGTAACATGCTGTCGCAAATCTCTACACGAGATGTTATTAGCCTAATCTCCGCTGTAATTCTGGCAATTACTGGCTAGTGGGTATTCACGCCTATATGCTGCAAACCCCACACAACGACTTTTGCCGAAGCCGCAGAGACAAAGAAGAAGTAGAATGCAAAATGCATAAGTGCAACTGGCAAGTTCACCTGATTCAAGCACTCACGAGTCACTTAAAAAAAAGAGCCAAGGACCGACGGTACCAAAATGGGCCAAAAAGTGGCCTTATTGCGCCGACCATTGGTCGGAACCGAAATACCTAACCTAACCCATTAAACGTCGAGTCGATATAGCCATGTCCGTCTGCTTGTCCGTCTGTCCGTACGTCGGTTCCCGTATATGCAGCGTTTGTAGCCAGGCAGTTGGGGTCAGTTCGGGATTGTGAGTAAAAATATGCGCAGCCTTAGTTTTTTTCTTACTGTGTATCAAAGTATAACAAATCCATGTTTTTGGAATGCAATATAAAATTTTATTCAAATTATTTGAATGGTGTTTCGCTTTATCGTTGCCTAACCTCTGAGGACCCTGTTGTTCCTGTTCCAGTTCCTATTCGTGTTCCGATTCCCGTTACCACGTCTGTTCATGTTCAATCTTCGTTGCAAACTTTGGTAGCGTCTCCTCATACGCCTTTGATTCCTGAGCATCCTTCTTCTCTGTCTCCTCAGACGACGAATGCGGCGTCTGTAGGCATTGTTATTGGAGCTGGAACCGTTGCCGCTCGCCACCGTTGTTGTATCGGTTCCAGTGGATGCTGCTGTTGTTGTTGTTGTTGCTGCGGTTGGAGGAGTTGCTGCGGTTGGAGGAGTTGCTGCGGTTGGAGGAGTTGCAGGTGGAGTTGCTGCGGTTGGAGGAGTTGCTGGTGGAGTTGCTGGTGGAGTTGCTGGTGGAGTTGCTGGTGGAGTTGCTGGTGGAGTTGCTGGTGGAGTTGCTGGATCTTGGCAATCGCCGCCTCTAAGAAGGCAAATGGCCAAAAAGGCACAGCCAAGTATCACCGTTTGGATTCTCATCTCGATGACAATGGTTTGAATTGAATGTCTCACTGTGGTTTCGCCAACACCTTTTATAGCGATTTTGAGCTTGCCAATTTTAATTGTCTTTTTGTCCTTTTTAGTCTTAGCATTCAACTCAACGCAACTGTATCAACAAATGTGGCATGGAGACAATAAGACAACTGAGTTTTCTAATTCTTTTGATAGAATTCTTTTGAACAATAATAATAATCAAATAGCATTGCCAAATTTAGAGAGTATTAGTATTTCATATCCCAACATGCAACTCTGATTAGGAGATCGATAAAATGTGTACATCTAGAATGTTGGCTCTACACTTAAGGCCTGTGTGTGAATGGTGCTAAGAGATCAAAAAAGTGCACGTAATAGAAAAAAAGGATATATTTTTCATAAATATATTTTTAAGTATAATTATGTTAATAGCATTTTAATGAACATATTTTTCATTAACATATTTATAGTATTTTGATAGTATTTTGATCAGATTATTCGTTTCTAATACGTAGAAATCTAGTATTTTTCATAAACTTAAATTTTGGCAAGGGCATTGAGTAACCCGGACAGCTCAAAATTTCTCCAATTTTTTATGAAATATTTAATCAGCTGTTTGCAAAAACAGTGAAACTATGCAAAAAAAAAACAAAAATTCCATACAATTTGATACATTAAAAACAAGCCTGTGTTTTGTTTGTTTGTCTTTGCACATATTTTACTTGTATTGACACTGCTTAACAAAAGTTTTACTTGCGATTTTCGCAAATCGATAAATCCACATATTTTTCTCACAATTTTATGGATACAGTCTCCAATTTTGGTTGATAGGTTGTTGGCGATGTCCTTCAAAGATCGGCATGTGCCACGCCTACATACGACGCCCCCAGCTCCCCCGCCCCTAACATTTTGAAATGGAGTTATCTTCCGCAGTTTTTGAATAGGGAACGTCAAATTTGGTAGGCATATTACTCGTAGTCGCCTTTAAGACCCGATAACAGTCGGGCGCAACCGACTGCAAAATACTTTAATCCCATAAGTTGTGTGTAGACAAGAAATACTGTCCAATTTTGACTTGATATAAGATAGTAACCCTCCGTTGAAGTTTGGCAACTGTAGCTCTTAGATTACGGCAAATATGGGCTTTACGCATCTGCCGATTTTCGAAGGATATCTGCCAATGGAAGAATCGATCGAATGTGGAATATTGAGTAAGCAGCCCAACGTGAAAAAGATATCACAAGAAAAATATTTATCTTAAGCGAAACATTTGTTGTCGTTGATAAATATTTGTTTAAAACGAAAAACTATTATTGGAGCTTCTAACAAAATTTGAAATTTAAGCAGATTAAGTCTTGACTACTTTACTACTATTTGGCGCACAGTTTGTCGCTCTCAACTGCAAGGCAACGAATGGTCTTATAAAATATTTAGGTATTAGTCTCAGCAAATAGATCATACAGAGGAAAGTGTAGGTCCCAGTATTGTAGCATATTTATTGGCTGCTAAGCAAATCCGACAGCATTGACTGACTCTTAAGTTTAGGCTGGCTTAAACACACGCTGAATATATATTTCATATATATTTTCATTTTGTTAATGCGGAGCGAGAAATCGCTCTTTTCCTTTTAAGTGGCAACGTTGTAACCAGAGACCAATCTGGCAATACGTATTTACAATATCTGCTAACTTACATTTTGTTAATATATTTTTTCTGGAAATAAACTAACAAATTAGCAAACAGTACAACTATTCCGGTATGTAGCTATTTTAATAAGCATAGTTTATTAGGAGTAAATTATATTTATACTATTATACCAAAAAGGTATAATAGTATATTGGTTTTGTGCAATGTCCGTCATGCTGTCTGTCCGTCTGTCCGTCCGTATGAACGCGCGTTCCATGATATAGAAGGCAACTGTATGGCTGATGAGCTAGCTAGAAAAGGCACTCTATTACACATTTGCGCGGATAAGGAAGGTGTGAGTATGCTTGCTAGCTACCTGTAAGGTGAAAATAAAAGTTATAAACAGACACAGACACAAATGGGAAATGGCTAAATGCCAACTGTAGTCTTATCGCCCGCCAAACCTTGCCCAACTTTAACAGCAAGTGAAGTAAACAACTGCGCAGATTAAATCGCAGTAATTGCTCCGCTGTAATTCTGGCAATTGCTAGCTAGTGGGTATTCACGCCTATATGCTGCAAACCCCACACAACGACTTTTGCCGAAGCCGCAGAGACGAAGAAGAGGTAGAATGCAAAATTCATAAGTGCAACTGGCAAGTTCACCTGATTCAAGCACTCACGAGTCACTTAAAAAAAAGAGCCAAGGACCGACGGTACCAAAATGGGCCAAAAAGTGGCCTTATTGCGCCGACCATTGGTCGGCAACCGAAATATCTAACCTAACCCATTAAACGTCGAGTCGATATAGCCATGTCCGTCTGCCTGTCCGTCTGTCCGTACGTCGGTTCCCGTATATGCAGCGTTTGTAGCCAGGCAGTTGGGGTCAGTTCGGGATTGTGAGTAAAAATATGCGCAGCCTTAGTTTTTTTCTTACTGTGTATCAAAGTATAACAAATCCATGTTTTTGGAATGCAATATAAAATTTTATTCAAATTATTTGAATGGTGTTTCGCTTTATCGTTGCCTAACCTCTGAGGACCCTGTTGTTCCTGTTCCAGTTCCTATTCGTGTTCCGATTCCCGTTACCACGTCTGTTCATGTTCAATCTTCGTTGCAAACTTTGGTAGCGTCTCCTCATACGCCTTTGATTCCTGAGCATCCTTCTTCTCTGTCTCCTCAGACGACGAATGCGGCGTCTGTAGGCATTGTTATTGGAGCTGGAACCGTTGCCGCTCGCCACCGTTGTTGTATCGGTTCCAGTGGATGCTGCTGTTGTTGTTGTTGTTGCTGCGGTTGGAGGAGTTGCTGCGGTTGGAGGAGTTGCTGCGGTTGGAGGAGTTGCAGGTGGAGTTGCTGCGGTTGGAGGAGTTGCTGGTGGAGTTGCTGGTGGAGTTGCTGGTGGAGTTGCTGGTGGAGTTGCTGGTGGAGTTGCTGGTGGAGTTGCTGGTGGAGTTGCTGGTTCTTGGCAATCGCCGCCTCTAAGAAGGCAAATGGCCAAAAAGGCACAGCCAAGTATCACCGTTTGGATTCTCATCTCGATGACAATGGTTTGAATTGAATGTCTCACTGTGGTTTCGCCAACACCTTTTATAGCGATTTTGAGCTTGTCAATTTTAATTGTCTTTTTGTCCTTTTTAGTCTTAGCATTCAACTCAACGCAACTGTATCAACAAATGTGGCATGGAGACAATAAGACAACTGAGTTTTCTAATTCTTTTGATAGAATTCTTTTGAACAATAATAATAATCAAATAGCATTGCCAAATTTAGAGAGTATTAGTATTTCATATCCCAACATGCAACTCTGATTAGGAGATCGATAAAATGTGTACATCTAGAATGTTGGCTCTACACTTAAGGCCTGTGTGTGAATGGTGCTAAGAGATCAAAAAAGTGCACGTAATAGAAAAAAAGGATATATTTTTCATAAATATATTTTTAAGTATAATTATGTTAATAGCATTTTAATGAACATATTTTTCATTAACATATTTATAGTATTTTGATAGTATTTTGATCAGATTATTCGTTTCTAATACGTAGAAATCTAGTATTTTTCATAAACTTAAATTTTGGCAAGGGCATTGAGTAACCCGGACAGCTCAAAATTTCTCCAATTTTTTATGAAATATTTAATCAGCTGTTTGCAAAAGCAGTGAAACTATGCAAAAAAAACAAAAATTCCATACAAATTGATATATTAAAAACAAGCCTGTGTTTTGTTTGTTTGTCTTTGCACATATTTTACTTGTATTGACACTGCTTAACAAAAGTTTTACTTGCGATTTTCGCAAATCGATAAATCCACATATCTCTCACAATTTGATGGATACAGTCACCAATTTTGGTTGGTAGGTTGTTGGCGATGTCCTTCAAAGATCGGCATGTGCCACGCCTTCATACGACGCCCCCAGCTCCCCCGCCCCTAAAATTTTTAAATGCATATATCTTCCGCAGTTTTTGAATAGGGAACATCAAATTTGGTAGGCATATTACTCGTAGTCGCCTTTAAGACCCGATAACAGTCGGGCGTAACCGACTGCAAAATACTTTAATCCCATAAGTTGTGTGTAGCCAAGAAATACTATCCAATTTTGACTTGATATAAGATAGTAACCCTCCGTTGAAATTTGGCAACTATAGCTCTCAGATTACGGCAAATATGGGCTTTTCGCATTTGCCGATTTTCGAAGGATATCTGCCAATGGAAGAATCGATCGAATGTGGAATATTGAGTAAGCAGCCAAACGTGAAAAAGATATCACAAGAAAAATATTTATCTTAAGCGAAACATTTGTTGTCGTTGATAAATATTTGTTTAAAACGAAAAACTATTATTGGAGCTTCTAACAAAATTTGAAATTTAAGCAGATTAAGTCTTGACTACTTTACTACTATTTGGCCACAGTTTGTCGCTCTCAACTGTAAGGCAACGAATGGTCTTATAAAATATTTAGATATTAGTCTCAGCAAATAGATCATACAGAGCAAAGTGTAGGTCCCAGTATTGTAGCATATTTATTGGCTGCTAAGCAAATCCAACAGCATTGACTGACTCTTAAGTTTAGGCTGGCTTAAACACACGCTGAATATATATTTCATATATATTTTCGTTTTGTTAATGCGGAGCGAGAAATCGCTCTTTTCCTTTTAAGTGGCAACGTTGTTACCAGAGACCAATCTGGCAATACGTATTTACCATATCTGCTAACTTACATTTTGTTAATATATTTTTTCTGGAAATAAACTAACAAATTAGCAAACAGTACAACTATTCCGGTATGTAGCTATTTTAATAAGCATAGTTTATTAGGAGTAAATGATATTTATTTATTTGTACTGAACACATTTAATATAATTTTTAAAAAACTTTTTAATTAAGAAAATACTTAAATAAAACTCAAGTTTTACATTCAATTAGTGAATTGCGAATGTGAAAATTTAAATTAAAATTAAAAACAAAAAATAAATAAAATATCACATAATAATATTAATTCTGGGGGTATTAAAATATGATGGTCCAACATTTAATTAAAAAAGAAATATAATACATTTTTTAATCTAATATTGTTAAACAGGTGACATTGGAATAAATGTCTTCAAATTCGCCCCGCTTTAATTTAGTTGTATATATACATGTTCCCGATCATTCTAAATCTAATCTATCCGGTTTTGACTTATATATAGAGTAAACAATAAAAGATTTATCTGTCTTTGATCTGTTGATACAGATCAAAAGGAGAATCCCCTTTCAAACACTTTCGTCTGCATAGTATCCCTGGTACACTATAAGAATATAAGAATCAGAATCGAGGTGTGCTCAAGTTTTATTGAGAAGTCTCTATTGCTCAACACCAATTTCAAATTGAAATATTTACTAACTAACTAAACTCACTTTATACTTCTAATAAAAGTATCTGCTTTGGTTTCCATTTATTGACAATCTTTAGAGGGAATATTTGGTTTTGTTTCTGACTGGGAAATGTCTATAATTTTAAGTTGAAATTTGTTAGGCAATTGTTTAATTATAAAATGAAAACTTTACTTTGAATGAATGTTTGACGTACTTTCAAATCTCAAATGACGTCAAATCTAGAAGCAAGTTGTGTAAATATGATTAGAGAAAACAATAATACTTGTAAAAAAAGTAGAAACAACAAAAATAGGATCGGCTGTCTTTAGAAATTCGCTATAAAAGGTTCTGCCGCAGAAGCAGTAAGACATTCAATCCAAATTACAGGCATCGAGATGAGAATCCAAACGGTGATCCTTGGCTGTGCTCTTTTGGCCATTTGCCTTGTTGGAAACAGCAATGCGGAATGCGCTGAGCCAGGAAAGTGTACTGCCGACGAGTGCAAGGATGCGGCTAATGAATCAGATCCATCTTGCGCAGCAGAAAACACAACCACCGAAGAAGCCACAACAGAAAGCGAAGAAACCGAAGCAACAACTGTAAGCGATGCAAACGAAACAACGGCCGCTGGAACCGGTTCAACAACGGCGGCAACAACGGGTAATGGATCAGGTTCAGGTTCGGGTTCCAATGTTCAGTTGAGGCGCCTGAGACGACGGATGCTTCTTATGAGGAGACGCCAAAAAATGCTTCGCAAGAGGCACGCGATTTTAAGAAGACGTAACCAACGGCTAAGAATGAGCAGGAGGAGATTGGCTAACAGGAACAGGAACATAATCAGGAACAGGAACAGGAACAGGAACGGGAACGGGAACATCAGGATCCTGAGAGGTTAAGCGAAGATAAAGCGAAACACCATAATTTGAATAAAAATTAATATTGCATTCTAAAATCATTGTGGATTTATTTTTTTCCTAGTTTAGTTGTATTTTGACATCGTAAAGCAGCTGTCCACAAATTCCACAAATGTTTTGCGCTCTCTAAACTGGCCCACAAGAAATATTTCGCGTCCTGTTTTACGCGGTTTTTATACCCTAAACCCATTAAAAAGAGGTAAAAAGAGTATAATGGTTTTGTGCAAATGTATGTAACAGGCAGAAGGAAGCATTTCCTACCGCATTCTTGATCAGAATCAAAAGCCGAGTCGATATAGCCATGTTTGTCTGTCTGTCTGTCCGTCCGTCCATCTGTATGAACACGCGGATCTCGGATCTTTATGTTATCGATAACTGCCTCACATTCTCGATTATCGATACATTCCGATTTCCGGATAAATTCCACAATTTCAGAGGCAGAGGTTTTTAATTTATACATAATACGCATATATTATTGATTAATTGCCCAAATTTCATTAATATCGGAAAAGAAGCACCCAAGTTATGGTCGAATATATATTCTCATATTGATCTCATTTCTATCAGCAGCCGCAAGCATTTTCTGTATGCATAAATATACGGCCGCATGTGTGAGAAAGAGATGACATGATAATCGACGCTAGCGTCAATATATTTGTGTGTATTCTGCAGAGCCCCGATAACTACTATATGTTTACGTATGTATGTAAGTATGTATATGCACGTGTTTGTATCCAGTCAGTTCAGATCAGTTCGGGCTTGTGAGTAAAAATATTCCCTGCTTTACTTTTTTCTTACTGTGTAGTCGATGAGCCTCCCATAAGAAAAGAGTGCACTTGTTGAACTGAACATTTGGGTGCAGAACATCTTAAAGGGAAATTTGCCAATAAAACTAGAATTAACAACTATATTTAACAACTGGGTTAAGGGTATATCGTAGTCGAGCTCACTCGACTACAGCATTAGTATTAAAAAAACAAGATAGAACGTTGCAGTCGGACGTAACCGACAGCGGAATACTATTATACCTTTATTTGTGTACAGTTAAGAAATACTTGAATTCCGGGAGATACAGGCATTATCGTTTTTTGTGGGCGGGAGTGGGCGTGGTCCAAAATTTTTTTTACACATTTATGAAGGGTGTTACTAGCAATATACGTTTAAAATTTGGTGACTTAAGTTTTCAAATTGCGTGAGATATATGGGTTTATCGATTTACAACAACAGGTGTATCGGTTCAGGTAGGTGGAGTGGGCGTGGCCATCCAATTTTTTGATCGATCTTTGGGGGAGTTACCAGTAACATACCTTCAAAATTTTGCGACTCTTGCTTGCAAATTACGGCAGATATGCGCATTTTAAATTTCTAGGGACGAAGTTCCTGGGGGCGGCGGATGTGGGCGTGGTCCAAAAATTGGTATGCCAATCTTCGGAGGTTACCAGCAAATTACCTTCCAAGTTTGGTTACTCTATCTTTAACATGTTCGGAGATATACGGAGTTACCAATTTACAATCGGAATTGTCGATTATAGGCGCAGGTGTGGGCGTGGCACCACAAATTTGTTATCGGTTCTTAATGGCGACTACCAGTAATATACCTACCAAATTTGACGTTCCCTACTCAAAAACTGCGGAAGATAAAGCCATTTGAAAATTTTTGGGGCGGGGGTGATGTGGGCGTCGGAGGTGGGCGTGGCACATGCCGATCTTTCAAGGACCTCGCCAACAACCTACCAACCAAAATTGGTGACTGTATCCATTAAATTGTAAGAGATATGGGGACTTATCGATTTGCTAAAATCGATTTTCGCGGTTTTCTAGCTCCCTAGTGGACGTAGGTCCAAACCCAAGACACTTTAACTTTTGAGGGTACTTTCCAGTATACGTTCCAAGTTTCAAGTCTCTATCTCTAAGGGTGTCGGACGAACGCGCGTTCATACAGACGGACAGACGGACAGACAGCTTGACGGACATTGCACAAAACCAATATACTATTATACCTTTTTGGTATAATAGTATAAATATTTGTTTTAAACGAAACCTTTTTATTAATTAATATTTTTGTGGGATTTCAAAGTGAAGAGTCAAAGCAATCTGGCAACTTCGTTGCCGTCAAAATTAAAAAAAGGCGAGAATTAAAGTGCATAAGCGAGACGGCGAGTGCAGAGTCTGTCTCCCTTCATGCTTGAGTGCAAAGCTGCAGAGTGACCGTTTTGTCTGAGTTCTTTGGCAAGCAGTGCAAAGCAGATCAGTGACTCAGTTTGGCAGCAAGCAGTGCAATATATTAACGTTCGAGTTGGCAGCCCGGTAAGAAGCACTAATCTTTGAAAGGTACACTGCGGAAAGAATATTATTGCAGGTTAGAAGTGCAAAGGAGTTAATGCCTAACATTGAGATATATAAAAACAAACTGTTTTGCCTCCAAGACTGCAATCAAACATGAAAAACGTGGTATTTTATGTATATTGATTCCTCGCATGTAAAAACCAATTATCTGAAAATTAACTTCAACTATTTCAGATGTGTCCAAGCAGGTCACAATGTATGGTTGAAGGAGAAATCAAGGTATAGAAAGACACCCATTTTGCGTAGACTGAGAAGGCAGAGGTAAGTCCAAAAAGTAAGGACGGATGTGGGATTTAATATAGGAGTGCCTTAGATAGGCGTTCTTTCCCGTTTTTAATTCACAAAATTTGAATTGAAATTGATTCCCAATTGACGCAGTGCTAACAATGGTGTGAGAAAACATTTAAGTCGTATTAATCAAAAATCTAGTTGCGCGAACTTAGAGAGCAAAATGTATAATAAAACTCTACGTACAGCCCGACATATAATTCTAAATTTTTTAGTGAGCTAAGGAAAAACATAAATCCATAATGGTTTTGGAATACACTATATCATTTTATTCAAGTTATTTGCACTTAACTTCGCCTAACCCTTCCTTCTCCTGTTGCCGCTCCTATTCCGAATACCAGCGCGAGAGGCGCTATTCCTATTCATATTCCTGTTTCTGTTACCAGCACGAGGGGTTCCGCTCTTATTCCCGTTCTTGTTCAGTTTCTTCGTCTGTTCGCCGCTGCGGCGCGTCTTCTTGCAGCAGCACCACGTCTGGCAGCGCGTCGTCTCCTACGAGCAGCCCGTTTCTGCCGTCTCTTCATACGTTGTATTCTGCGCCTCAGACGCACCACAGCAGCTTGAGCGGAACTTTTCGTCGCACCACTGCTAGGCGCCGTTGTCGTAGAATTTGTATCGCTTCCAGCTGTCGTTGTTGCTCCGCTTGTATCGCTTTCAGTCTCCGATGTTGCTACATCGCCTTCAGTCTCCGTGGCTGATTCGCTTGTTGATTCTTCTGTGGTGGTTGTTTGGCAAGATTCTTCTGCGGCATTTGCCGGATCCGCGCACTCCGTGGCATCACAACTTCCTTCAACAGCGCATGTTGCATTGCTGTTACCAAAAAGGCACATAGCCAAAAGGACACTGCCAAGGATCACCGTTTGGATTCTCATCTCGATGTCAATGGTTTGGATTGAATGTCTTACTGCTTCTGTGACAGCACCTTTTATAGCGAAAGTTTCAATAGGCTGCTGATACTTTTGCTGTTTTCTACTTTTTATTTAATAACATTATATAATTAATGAAATTTATACAGCTGTGCAAACTAGCAATAAGTCAACGGATGCTTGAAGGCTTGTTTCTCTGACATTTGACTTGAATATCATTTTATCATTTGACCATGAAATGAGACACTATATTAAGTTGAAACCATATATTTGCTGGTCTAGATTGAATTAAGGTAAATATTTTTGTTTGAATAAGTGGCCTGTGGATCTGTGCCAATCACAATCACAATCACCACTTATTAAAGATTTGTTATATATCAAATCATAGTATTATTTCAAAAAATTGTTTTTTTTTTTAAATATATTTATCATAAATCTATTATATATTTGAAATATTTTTATACGTCTTAGACTCAGATCAAGGGCATTGCAAATACTCTTTTGCTACTTTTTCGATTAAATATTTAAACATCTGTTTTGAAATATATGCAGCAACGTCAAGCTCTGAATAAAGACGTTTAGATTTAATTACGAAACTTGATATTTGAAACTACGTCAAGCAATCAGATAACGACAAGATTTTATTTAATATTTAAACAATTGTTTAACTAAATTCAACATAAGAGGATTGATATTTCGGGGTCAAAAAAAAACCAAATATTCCGTCTTAATATATTTGAAACACAGAACAGATATTTTTAGTAGGGCATGTTCTAAAACAAGAGAGATACCATAATTTGTGTGTAGCCAAGAAATACTGTCCAAGTTTGCCTTTCAGATTGCGGTAGATATAAGATACTACAGTAGATATAAGATAGTTCGATGTATTGCAACTGTAGCTGGGCATGACCAAAAACAAATTTTTTCCCAGATTTTTTAATACTAGCAATATATACCATTAAAATTTGGTGACATAAGCTTTCATATTGTATGAGATGCATGGTTTTATCGATTTACACTAACAGGAGTAACGGTTTAGGTAGTTAGAGTGGGCGTGGCCATCCAATTTTTTGTATCTATCTGAAAGTGAAGTTACCAGTAACATAATTTCAAAATTTGGTGACTCTAGCTTACAAATTATTGAAGGTTTTAAGCATTTTAGATAGCTCCTGGGGACGGCGGTTGTGGGCGTGGTCCAATAAATTACATGCTGATCCAAGGAGGAGGTTACCAGCAAGTTACCTTCCAAGTTTGGTCACTCTCTCTTTAAAATGGACGGATTTATCTATTTACACTTTTCGAAATATCGGCATATCGGAGATTATGGGCGTAGGTGTGGGCGTGGCCACACAAATTTGATATCGGTTCTTAAAGTCGACTACTAGTAACTTACCTACCAGTTTCCAACTCAAAAAGTGGGATAGTGATATAGCCAATTAAAAGTTTTAGGGCCGGGGAGGGGGCTAGTTGCGTTGAAGGTGGGCGTGGCATCTGCCGATCTTTGAAGGTCATTGCCAACAACTTAACCAACCAAATTTGTTGTACCCATAAAATTATGTGAGATATGTGGCTTTATCGATTTCCTAGCTCCCTAGTGAACGTAGCACTCCAATCTTAACACTTTATCAATTCGAAGAACAGTTGCGTTCATACAGACGGACAAACAGCATGACGGAGATTGCACAAAACCACAATATTATGATATCTTGAGTGTGCAAGCAGCTAGCTGCAGGGTATACCAAAGTCGAGCTCAGTCGACTACAGTTGACAAATAAAATTTGGTTAGGTATCACATGGAACAAGATAAGCGTATTTGGTTTGGCTAGGAGCTGCTCGGAACACACTAAAATCGTTCAGTCATATCCAAAGGATTACAGCGCTCAAGGAATCAGCAGAGTATTGTTTTAAAAAATCTGCTGCATGCCCCAAACTTACCTATGCTGCCTTACCAATTTGTTTAAGTGCGTGTTGCATAATGCAAGCGACTGCTGACAATCGACAGCTGTTGTTGTTAATGCTGATGTTGACGTTGTCTTATTGACTGGCTTAAATGGAGCTTTTGGCCACCATTTCATCAGAGTTGCAACGTGCGGACGCCTTTTCATTTGCAGTCGGGCAAAATCCCATTAAAAGTCGCTTTACTTTATTTGATACTTTGTATTCATTTTCTTTTATCTACAGCAAAAGCTTTTAAAGGTTTTCCGAGTATTTTCGAATTTAGTTATTGTTTTTTGTTTTGTGTTTTACTTTTTGCCGTGGCTAAAGTTCAAAGCTACCCGTTTCGGGTTGATTATTTGAAAGGATACTTTAAAGTGGGCAAGGTAGAGATACAAACTTTAGTTTACCATTTCCACACTTCTCTCTTTCTCCCTTTAGCACTTTATCCCCTTTCTCTGTCTCTTTCTCTCACTGTGATTTTTTTTTTTTTTTGTTTTTTTTTTTTGCCAATTTTGCATTTTATTAACTACTGAAACAATGGATTATTCATTCTACAACATTGTTGCAGCTATTTAAGAGGTTTTACTCAGGAGAAAGTTAAAAATATTTTAATTACTTCGAAAACCTCGTGGACAAACAATTGAGTTGAATTCTTATATTTGTAATAACAAAAAAAATGACTAAGTGTTTTTTTTCTGATTCATATTTTTTATTGTTTATCGCGTTATATTATTAATCTTAATTAATGCTGCTAAATATTGCATAGGTTAAGAAACTGAAATTGCTATGCAAAAATTATAAGCAGAAACTTCAAATGAGGAAATACATTAGTTATTTGTTTTCCAATTCAAGCAAGACGCATGCTAGAAATTACTTAATTTAAGTGCTGAATTGAATTTCAATATGAAAAACCAAGAAAAGCGTTAAATGTATTTTTAAAAATAAATAACGATATTTTGTGCACGACACAAACTTTGTGTACGTTAGAAAATAAAAACAATTACAAGGCCAAAGGACAATAACAATAACAACCTCAACAGCTAAAAACAATAACAAATTGCCTTTATTTGCCGGAATTGTGCCACTAGAAGAGACAGACAGACAGACAGAGGGAGAGAGAGAGAGAGAGAGAGACAGACAGAGAATAGGAGAGAAAGATAGAGGGAGATAGAGATAGGCAGAGGAAGTGATAAAGACGAAAACGAAGCTCAAGTCCTGCTCGTGAATATTTGCGCAGCACGCAATCTATAGATAAACATATATATACACACATACATGTACATATATATTATATATACATATATAGGTATATACATATATATGTATGTACATTTATCCGAGCCTTGGCTACCTCGTTATAATTGGACCCTCGCACGCAGCCTGACGGCATTTTATATTCAATTATCACACTCAGAAAAAACGCCGTGAAATTTAGAAATTCGCACTGAAAATTAACATTTTTATCTTGTTTTTAAAAAACTTGGAAACACTTTTCTCAAGACTTTAAAGGCTTGCCATAACTCGACAATCCTAAAAATATGGCATTTTTTTTAATCAGAAGAAACAATTTATATTATAAGGACATTTTTACAGAGGTAGAAATGCGAGCCTTGATTCTTAATAAACGTGTTCTGGAATTTAGAAAATAGTAATGATATTGGATATGTCGACTGCCATATTGGAGTTTAGCTTTAGATGAATCCAATAAACGTAAAATATTAAAAATTTAAGATTAAGCTATATGAATTTTCATAAACTGTTTAAACTATGTTTGTATATGGGAAAGATAAAAATACTAATAATTAATTTTAAATATAAATAACAGGAACTGTAATGTAAATTCTCTTGGTATACGCATAGAAAAACCAAATTCTAAAAATTAAACAATTTTTCTAAAAATTTAAAAAAAAAAACCAAACTGAGAGAAAAGAAAAACCTTCGTTTACTTTGAGAATATTAAGATGAGTTAACCTCGGCAAATTTCTAAAATTAAGGACGATTGTTTTTTTTTTTGAGTGCATTATGGTGGAGGCAGTCGCTTAAAGCAGACTGCTAATGGTCACCTTTGAACGGGGCGGACTCAGTTTTATTTGGAATTGGAGCGCAGGCCACATGACAAGTCGCATGGGTTAAATTGTGGTGGTCAGTGGAATCGTAATTGTGCCAGGAAGAACACGTATGCGTATGCCCCAATATACAGATTAATACAATTATTAATAATGTATGTGTGTCAGTGTATTTTTTTATTTATTTTTTTTGTATTTATTTGGAGACGCCTCTAATAACGGCAGCTTATCATTCTATTAATATCAATGCTGACTGGCAGAGCAATTACAAAAGTTAATTAAATGCGGCCATCGGTCGCAGAATTCAATTATTTCCAAACGGTTTGCACTGGCTTCGTCCTGCACACAATTTAAGCCGTTTTCCGTATGCTTTGCATTTCATTTATTGTCCATATACTATTGGTATTGGTATTTTTCAGAAGTCACCTCGCCGATTGTCCAATTCATCGGTGCAGGCACTGCCCGAGGGTCGACGGCATTTAATGGATTTGGATGAGGGTGATCTGTTCATGGAGCTGATACGGGACGTGGCCAATGAGCTGGACATCGATGTGCTCTGCCACAAGATATTGGTCAACGTTGGCCTGCTAACCCATGCGGATCGCGGTTCCCTCTTCCTCGCCAAGGGCACGCCCAACAACAAGTATCTGGTGGCCAAACTATTTGACGTCACACAAAAGACGGGTGAGCAGTTAAAAAGCGCATTCCTCTTTTTACGTTTTGAATTTCGATTTAGCTTTTTTGTTCAAATGTTGCCGGGCAAAAATGACAGCAGTGGCACTCTAGTTTAATTAACACAAAAACAAAATCCAATCAACTAACAATTCAATTCTAAATGTAAAAATGAATAAATGTATCTGAGCAAAAGTCTTTTTTAAGCCAACTTTTTATTTGTCTGCAGCTTGCAACATTTGCTCTCAATAAAAAATGTATTTTAAAATACTGAGTGTGAGGTTTATTTCTATAGCAATTCTTTTGAAATCAGTTACTAAATAATAAATTCAGAGAATAGACATTGCCAACCATTGAATTGCTACACTTTCAATAGTGCTGTTGAATTTTTAAATTATTTTTAGAAAATTACATTAAAACCTGCACTATTACTATATTTTCACTTGTGTGAAAAGTCAGAATTATATAATAACTATAACTCTATTGCAACACATACGTGAAATTTTTAAAAACTCATCCATTTATTATAAACTCAAAACGATATTGAACAAAACACAATTATGTGTATGTATATATAAAAAAATATTTTTTTTAACGCTTAGCTATATTTAGATATTGCCCACTTATTGGATTAAGCGATTAGAAAGTTTGTTAAATATATTTAAAAAATGAGAAATGAGCTACAAATTTGTATTATTATTTTTATTTATTTTTTTTTGTTATTGTAGACTTTATTTGATTGCAAATATGCGTTAGAGGCAAGTGCCAATAAAATTCTCGACTCGTTAACCCACACAAATTGGCGCTCATTAGCGGATCGGGCATCCACTTGCTTCATTTTTGGCCACGGAGCGGGGAACGCATTAGCAAATTAAGCCGAAACGGAAGCGGGCATTAAAAGTTTTTTGGCCATAAAACTCAAAAGGTTGCTATCAAATGAAAAATAGATGCTGGCTTAAACGTGTTCAAGCCGGCACATACACACACACACACACATATATATATATATACATATTATATATAATGAATCTCGGTGTGTGTGTTTCGTGCGTTAAATCCGCCTCTTCCGCTACATAATTCAGTTGGAAAAATGTTCGCAATGTTGTTGTTGGGGGTAAAGACAAGACAACAAGTAAAGATTAGAGCAAAAGCAAGGTTTACTTGCTACACACACCCACACACACACACACACACACACACACACACACTCGTACATTCAATTACACACATATACACAAGAATTGGCCATGCAAATTCGTCGACTCAAAGTCAGCAACGTATTTGACTTTTAGCCTCGGTTTTCAACTGTTATTTTTATCCTTGGCTTTTTGGGTATCTTATGTGTGGCAGACTGAATATTTAGTCAATAAATTAAATATTTATTTAATGATTTATGCGGCCTCTTTGCAGCACTCAAGGATGCGGTGACTCGTGCACGAGCCGAGGAGATAATCATACCGTTTGGCATTGGCATCGCTGGCATGGTTGCCCAGACAAAGGAGATGATTAACATCAAGGAGGCGTACCAGGATGTGCGCTTCAATTGTGAAATCGATCAGAAGACGGGCTACAAGACGAACGCCATACTTTGTATGCCCATTTGCAATTACGAGGGCGACATCATTGGCGTCGCACAAATCATCAATAAGACCAATGGTAAGTGGGCAACGACAAAGAACGACTCTAGAAAATAATCCAAATTCGAAATTAACTCACTTGTGTTATCCGGCTTAGGTTGCATGGAGTTCGATGAGCACGATGTGGAAATCTTTCGCAGATATTTGACATTCTGTGGCATTGGCATACAGAATGCCCAGCTCTTTGAAATGTCCGTCCAGGAATATAGACGCAATCAAATCCTTTTGAATCTGGCGCGTAGCATTTTCGAGGAGCAAAACAATCTCGAGTGTCTCGTCACCAAAATCATGACAGAAGCACGCGAGCTGCTCAAATGTGAACGCTGCTCGGTGTTCCTTGTGGATCTGGACTGCTGTGAGGAGGTGAGTTAAGATTTTCAAATTTTAGTGCCCACACTCAGAACAAATATCGAATGTAATTTAAGAAACCGAGCATACTTTTCGAGTCAAGCATAGCTTGCCTTGTTATAACTTGTAAAACCAGTGTTGCCAATCTTCAGTATGTTTGGTTTTCTATGTGTGAACGTAAGAATTTTTATATAAGCATTTGCTTCAATTTTATTATAATTCAACAGTAGTATTTTAATATTTTACATATTTCATAAAATTCATAAGACTTCCCACTGAGTCACTCTAAACAGCTAAACTCTAATATGAAAACCACCCAGTAAACTTTACTACCTGTTTCTGAATTTTAGAATTAATTTTTCGTACAGCTAGAAGATTTTCTAATAATAGAAAATATTTATATTTTTAGAGTGTAATGATGGCCATAACAACTTCTGCTCAGCTCCTGCTGTGATGATATTTAGCATTGTTGTTTAGTTGTTGTTGCTGCCGTTATATCTTCACATTGTTCAGTTATTTTCCAAAATGTGATGTCTTTTTGTTTTTTGACTTGATTGTCCGCCCCATTCTTAGGGGCGTGTTCGTTTTCTTGTCAGTTTCATTAAAACTAAAGTGGTTTTAAATGCAAACGCAGCCATTTTGTCTGTTTGACAACTTGAATGTGAACGCACCCCGAGGAAATTAAAATGGTGCAATTTAAATAATTCTTTTTATTTTGCGCTCTTTTTTGTTCTATTCTTCTCATATAAAATAATGACCAACGAACGGTTTATCATCAAGAACATTGCTCTGGCCTCCTGTTCACCCAGTTAATGTGTGTTTAGCGTGTATTTGTGGCTGCCAAATAAGCCACCTGCTCAACTTACGAGTCAACATAAAACAATTGTGCAAACGAACACCTTTAAAATACACGCGAGCATTTAAATTGTAAACAGTTTGGATTTCTTTTCACACACAACCCTTTTTTGGCGACAATTATAATGCTGTAGTATTGGTAAGATCCACAAGTTAAACAATTAAATTTTTTAGTTCAAACTTTGAATGGCATTCTTTTACCTACTTTTTATTTAAGTTTTCTCATAATATAATGCCTAAATAACTGGTAGTCTTCAGCACATTTCTCTGGCCTCCTGTACAGTTATTTAATGCGTGTATTGCGTGTATTTGAGGCAGTCAAATAAACCACATGCTGAACTGATGTGTCAATACAAAACCATTGTGCAAATGAAAACATTTAAAAAATACGCGACTACGCGTTTGAATTGTAAGCTGTTCAGATTTACAGGCATTTCTATTCGAAAAGTACTCATAAAACCCACAGACGCTAACTGATAAGAACCATTGAAATCCAGTTAAACAAATAAATGCTTCAATTAAAAAAATGTATCGCATTCTTTTTAACGCTTATTATTTACATATGGTACCTGTTTCTAGGTCAACTATTGTGTAAAACTGAGTTGCTTACCTTAAATCTATATTAGAAAATACAGTATTAGAAAAAGCGAGCATACAAAATAAGCATAGTAAATTATATAAATTAAAATAAATTAAAAAATTTAATATAAAACCATAATTTGAATAAAAATAAAAAAAAAGTCATATAAAAATTAAATATACACCAATAATTGAATGCCACAACAAATACAAAAAAAACATGCACATTAATAAAAACAACTTTTTAGCATGAACCACTTAATTCCCAAATGAAACATTTTATCAAGTTAATAGGAGCCATTAATCGCATTGCATCACATTTTTAATTACATTAAATCCCATTGACTGAAGTGAATATTTTGCTGTATGCATTTATAGTTTTCATATAATTATAATTAATAGGTCGAGAAAAATTGTTGTGCTCATATGAAATATTTAACTGGGTCACGCGCGTTTTTTTTGCCAATATTATTTTTATTAATTTAAATGCAATATACGTAATTAAATTTATAATATATACATACGAGGGTGGTTTGATGAGTACCTGACCTTGACGCCAGATGGCGCCACTATTGCAATATGACGTGACTATCGTATAGTACATAAACCTAAACAGCCACAGTGAAAATTTCAGTCAAATCGGACTTTTAGTTTTGTTTTCACCACGTGTCAAAGCAGTCGTGTCCACGCATTTTAGAAAAATGGAAAAAGAGCAATATCGGTCGGTGATTCGATTCTTCTTTTTGGAGGGGAAATCACGCAGTGAAATCAAAGAACGCTTGGATACTGTGTACGGTGACTCTGCTCCTTCGATGACCACCGTCAAAAATTGGTTTAGTGAGTTTCAACGTGGTCGCACGTCCGTTTTTGATGAGCCACGACCAGGTGGCCCGAAAACAGCAACCACGGAGGATAAAGTGAAGAAAATACATGATCTGGTATTGTCAGACCGCCGGTTGAAGGTGCGCGAGTTAGCTGAGACAGTAGGCATCTCAACAGAACGAGTGTTTCATGTCCTACATGAAATATTGGGTATGAGAAAGCTATCGGCGCGATGGGTGCCGCGTTTGCTCACACCAGACAATAAGCGCAACCGCGTGACCACTTCGGAGCATGGTTTGGCGCTGTTAAAGCGTAATCCGAAGGAATTTTTGCGTCGATTCGTGACTGTTGACGAAACATGGATTCACTGGTACACACCAGAGACCAAAGAACAGTCGAAACAGTGGACTTCACCTGGCGAATCTGCCCCGAAGAAGGCGAAAACTGTTCCATCGGCCGGAAAGGTGATGGCCACGGTTTTCTGGGATTCGAAAGGTATTATCCTCATAGATTACCTAGAGAAGGGAAGAACGATTACAGGGCTCTACTATGCCGAACTATTGGGAAGATTTGACGCCGAGTTGAAGAAGAAACGGCCCCATTTGGTGAAGAAGAAAGTGCTCTTCCACCATGATAACGCTCCCGCTCACACCTCCGGCGTCGCCCAGGCCAAATTGGTCGAATTACGCTACGAACTGCTGCCACATCCACCTTATTCTCCGGATTTGGCCCCTTGCGACTTTTTCTTGTTCCCAAATTTGAAAAAGTCAATCGCTGGGCAGAAATTTCGGTCGAACGAGGAGGTTATTGCCACTACGGAGACGTATTTTGCGGATCTACAGAAATCATATTTTTTAGAGGGGATAAAAAAGTTGGAGCATCGCTGGAATAAATGTGTAGAGCTGAAAGGGGATTATATTGAAAAATAAAAAATAATTTTTCCAAAAATTTTCGTTTTTCTTATGTAGGTCAGGTACTCATCAAACCACCCTCGTATATACAGTGTCTCGAAGCATAATTCGAGCAGTGCCTAGCAAAAAATTAAAAGTGCTATAAAGTTTAAACAAAGAAATAAACGGAAAATGCTTAAATGCCAATTTGTTTAATGTTATATCACATTTTAAAAGGAAATTTAGTTTTTATTATTATTATTAATTAATTAATTAAAATTAGTAAAAACTGAAAACATATCCAAAATAAATATTGAAGCATAATTCGAGCAGTTTTAAAAAAAGTGAAATATTTGGCGTATGAAAGCTTAAATAAGGATTTTAATACTTAGTATGATATCCTTTAGCCTTAACAACTTCCCTTAACCTATTATTCATGGAAGATACCAGCTTCCGGGTAGTTTCTGGACTGATCCTGCTCCACTCCTCCAGCAGAGCATTTTGGAATCCTGTTTGCAGGATATGTTGTGTTTCCGGATGTTATTTTCCAGCAGAGCCCACAAATTTTGAAGAACATTAAAATCTGGAGACTGGGCCGGTGGAATTATGATGTGGCGACACTTCGATCTAAGCCAGGACTGTACTATTCCGGCCTTATGCTTGGGGTCGTTGTCCTGGTAGATCCGGAAAGTACGTCGATTTCCAGCTTCTCGGCACTTTGGAGTTAATTTTCCTTTAGTATATCGAAGTACACATTCTTGTCCATTATTGTTCCAATAATCACAAAATTTCCGACACCGGCTGCCGAGATAGATGCCCATACCAGGACACTTCCTCCGCAGTGCTTGACTTTTGCTTTTATGTTTTTGGGACTCAGCTCAGTATTGGAGTGTCGCCACATATAATTAAATCCGTTCTGGCAAAAAATGTTGAATTTGTACTCATATCCAAATATGAATGTGTACCAGAACTCCAAATCCTTGTCCAAGTGGATTTTGGCGAACGTCATCCTATACCCTGTATTTTAGCTTCAACAAATTTCTTTTTCCGTTGTTCTCGGGCATTAAAGTCATGGTTGCGCAGAACTTGGAGCACAGTTCCCATACTGAACTTTTTCCTTATTTCATCCTGCACCTATTAAGTCAGTTTTTGAGCCGATAGCTTAAGATTTCCCCTTGTTTTAATGATGATCCTTGGCTCGTCCTGCTTGGTGAAAATCGGGTTTGGTGCCATTCCGCCCTTGTCCTCTGTCCGATTTTCATCGACGAAACTCCAAATGATTCAGAATACAGTTGAGGTGCTCAGATTGACCATTTTAGCTATTTGGCGATATGGATATCCGATTTTTAATAGTTCCAGGATGATTTTCCGTTGATCAATAGTAGTCCGTTTTCCCATAGTCCTTGTTGGCTCGTTGCACCCGAAATGCAGGAAAAAACTAAACTGACTACTGAGGATTGGTCTATTTATACCGAAAATATTCAACTTTAGGTAAAAATCCAGGATTTATGGCTCCCAGGTGTCCATAATGTAACTGTTCGAAACATGCGTCGACCATAAAAAGAGGTACTTTTTTGCATAACCCTACCTAGCAGGTGGAAAAATCACAGTTTATTAGAGTCATATATTTATTTTTGTGGTTAATAAATGTACCTGCCATGGGTCTTTGGAATTTTTGAAAAATATTGAATAATGAGTTTATGGCAGGTAATTCAATTTTTTGCTAGGCACTGCTCGAATTATGCTTCGAGACACTGTATATATTATATTATATTTTGTGGTTCACCTAAATTAAATGCTGATTGTTTTTAATAATTTATTCATTGCTCTTCGATTACCTTTGAAATTGCCATTCATTATCGAAATATATGCTGTACATATATTTATTTATATGTGTATATATGCCCACTTAAGGCTGACAAACCTTTTGAAAAAATGTGCTAAGTCATGTGCGGCATTTATCCATTTAATTATGTGCAGGAAAAGCAACAACTCCAGCGGTTGCCAGGGCAATTTATCAGCGTTGCCACCGTTACAGCTGCAATGGGAGCTGTTGATGTCCCATTTGCGGCAGCCATTTAATGTACATGTACTTTGAATTTTCGCCATTTTCCAGAGCCACTTAGAGAAGATTATCGAGAAGCCCCATCAGCAGGAGCAGCGCACCATGCGCGCCATTAAAGGCGGCGATAGTTTCGAGGAGCAGGTAAACTCAAACATTTTTTCCAACACATGCATTGAAATTTGAGTTTTAAATATTTTAAATCGTTTTCAATCCCTCAGCAAAAGATGCGAAATCGCTTCACCGTCCTCTTCGAGCTGGGCGGCGAATATCAGGCGGCGAATGTCTCCCGGCCCTCGATCAATGACCTGAGCCACTCGACACTGGCGCAGATCGCCCAATTTGTGTCCACCACTGGACAGACGGTGAACATATGCGATGTCCACGAGTGGGTGAGGGATCACAATCAGATACAGGACAGCGAAATCGATAGCACCCATGCCATACTTTGTATGCCGATTGTTAATGCCCAGAAGACGGTGATTGGCGTCGCTCAGCTGATTAACAAGGTTCGTAAAACAACAAGTAAGAGAACAAATAACAGTCGGCTTAAATCGACTGCGAAATACCCTGATACCAATAAGGGAATTTGGTGACTCAAACATACATACATCAAAATATACAGGTGCACAGAAGAAAAATGCACCACAACGTCAAACTTTATTTATGAAAATCGTTATGTTTCGCATATTTGTGTTTGTAATTTGCATATTTTTAGCGACTTACACCATCCGGTATATCGGTTTTAGGAACTGGAATGGTGCGATCTTAATTAATTAATTTCTGTGTATGCGCAGGCAAACGGATTACCCTTCTCCGAATCGGATGTTTCGATATTCGAGGCATTTGCCATATTCTGTGGCCTGGGCATCCACAACACGCAAATGTACGAGAATGCCTGCAAGCTGATGGCCAAGCAGAAGGTGGCGCTGGAGTGTCTCAGCTATCATGCGACGGCCAGCCAGGATCAGACAGAGAAACTCACCCAGGATCCCATTGCCGAGGCCGAGTCCTACAACTTGTACAGCTTCACCTTTACGGGTAAGTCGAAGTATATCAAACAAAACCCATCATAAATGTATCACTCTGCCCCATTGTTCCCCCCTAGACTTTGATCTGGTTGATGATGACACATGTCGTGCTGTGCTGCGCATGTTTATGCAATGCAATCTGGTCTCACAATTTCATATACCCTACGACGTAAGTTGCGTAAAGCGACAAAACAAAAACACAGTACTGATCAAATCCTACTCCATTCCACTGCAGGTGCTCTGTCGCTGGGTGTTGAGTGTACGCAAGAATTATCGACCCGTAAAATATCACAATTGGCGGCATGCTTTGAATGTGGCTCAAACCATGTTTGCCATGTTGAAGACGGGCAAAATGGAACGGTTTATGACAGATCTGGAGATATTGGGACTGTTGGTGGCCTGTTTGTGTCACGATCTGGATCATCGCGGCACCAACAATGCCTTCCAGACCAAAACTGAATCACCCTTAGCTATTTTATACACAACCAGCACCATGGAGCATCATCATTTCGATCAGTGTGTCATGATTCTGAACTCCGAGGGCAACAACATATTCCAGGTGAGTGAGTCTCCCAAAGAAGTAGGAATTGCATAAATCTTGCTAAAACCATCTAGAAAAGTAGACCTTTTGGAACATAATAATTATATCCTCCAAATTGTTTAAGGAGCACCGAAAATAGTTTATTTTGACAGTTTTTATATGTTTATTTACTCCATTTTACTTGTCTCGAAATTTAATCGTTGTTATCGTATTATTTGATAATTAATGGAGCTTGTCTCTGCTCGTCTGTATCTATGATTAAGTATGGGGATACCTACATAGTTTGTTTACATCGACTTTTATCAAGAAATAAAAGTGCTTCGGGGCATAGATTACTATTTTATACAGCAGTATTTTATATTGACCAGATTGAAAGTTATATCAAATGCATAGTTTATGGCCCCATTCCGCTTTTAATATTTCTTACATTCTTATTTATCTACAATATGTAAAATATGTTTACCCGTTTTAATTGAATTTTATTTGGTTTTTTTTAAACAATGAAATCAATATAGAAATGCAGTCGATTTTAATTTTTGAATTGGTTTATTATTATAGTATGTTATACTAAACTATTTTAATAAACTGTTTAATCATTCATTTCGGAATGACAAATAAAAATAAGCCGATCAGCTGTATGATTTATTATTACATTTTGCCAATCAAAGTAGATTTATAATGGAAGTGCCAAGTGTTAAATGGTCACAGTTAAAACAGGCAAATAGACTTCAACACTATTATTTCTTTTGACCTTTAAACTATTTCGGTAGCTAAGAATTTATTTTAAATACAAATTGTAAATTTTTACTTGTCCCGAGAATTGTCATATAATTAAATAAATGTATGTGTACAATAATATAAGAAATATATTTTAAATTCTTGATAGGCACTTTCGACCGAGGATTATCGATCTGTAATGAAGACTGTTGAGAGCGCTATTCTTTCCACCGATTTGGCTATGTATTTTAAGAAGCGCAATGCTTTTCTCGAACTAGTCGAAAACGGCGAATTCGATTGGCAGGGCGAGGAGAAAAAGGATTGTAAGTGCTGAGGGCACACACTGCGTATGCGTAATATTTTTTATTGTTTTTTATTTAATATTAAAGTGCTTTGTGGCATGATGATGACAGCGTGTGATGTGAGTGCCATAGCAAAACCGTGGGAGGTGCAACATCGTGTTGCCAAACTGGTTGCCGATGAGTTCTTCGATCAGGGAGATCTTGAGAAGCTGCAACTGAACACACAGCCAGTGGCCATGATGGATAGGTAAGTTGAAATGCCAAATACGCTGGATACCGGCAGTATTACTAGCTGATAAAAGGTGCCACAGAACAGGGTGCGTGTAGTCAATAACTCAAATCATTGAAGAAGGTTTCTACTCATCTATTTTTCAAGTTTGACTTTTAAATTGTCGACTTTTAGTAGACTTTTGCGAATTGGGCGAACAAAAATGTTGAAAGAGTTTATCTATTTTTGAAGCTCGTTACCAGTAACACACTTTCAATATTTGGTGACTTCATTTTCATTTCCGATTATTAGGGCCCTGGGGGCACGTAAGGTGCGCGTGGACAACAATCTGCCAATCAAATTTGGTGACCGTAGCCTTAAAATTGTGGGAGATACAGACTATAGATTTTTATCGATTTCCCACCCTCCTTGCGGACGTAGCACACACAATTTTTACCAACTATGTCTGATATATATAGACCGACAGACAGCATGACGGATATTGCACAAAATCAATATACTATTTTACATTCGGTAGCAGAGTATTTAAATGAGTAATAAACTAAAAAATAATAACGCAGGGAACGCAAGGATGAGCTGCCCAAAATGCAGGTGGGCTTCATCGATGTGATCTGTTTGCCGCTCTATCGAGTGTTGTGCGACACTTTCCCGTGGATAACTCCTTTGTACGAGGGCACGTTGGAGAATCGGCGCAATTGGCAGGATTTGGCGGAGAAAGTGGAGATGGGTCTAACATGGATCGATCACGATACGATTGATAAGCCGGTGGAGGAGTTTGCCGGCTGTGCCGACGAGGAGATCAAAGACATTGAGTTCACGGTGACAACGCTCAATTGCAATCAGCAATCGCAATCACAGTCGCAGTCTCAGCATGGCGGCGACGATAGCCACACGCCGGAACACCAGAGGAGCAGTGGCTCCCGACTGAGCATCAAGAAGACAGGTGCATTGGGAAAAGTGGTGCGTTCAAAGCTATCGAAGACGCTGTACAACAGCATGGACGGCTCCAAGCCGAAGACATCGCTCAAACTGCTGGAATCGCATGTTAGCGAGGATATGGACGACAAGAGTCCGACGAGTCCATCTCAGCCGCATTCCGGCAGTGTGGGTCGCATGTCTGCCTCCTCGTCCACATCCTCGGCGGGCACCGTTGACAAGACCAAGAAGCGTTCCAAGCTGTGCGCATTATTATGACGAAAGCCATCCAATTAGAATTTGGTGACCCCCTCCACATCTGCTGCGGCTGGCAGTGAGACTGACAAAAGCCCAGCAGGAGGGGGGCTGACCGATTTCTAATTTTACACCCCACTAACCACAAACAAAACCGAATCCAAAACCGATACCGGGCTGGACAGTATGCTTAGCAACGGAATGCCAGCCAAATAATTATACAAGTACCAAAAAAATAAATCGAAAATTAAACAAACTTACTAATACAGTAACTAGTCTATACTCAGAACAAAAATCGTTCCGAATTTTAGAAATTTGCCTTGCCTTTGTCGTCAAGAATAGCTTACTTTACTATTCAGAAAGTATATTTAACTAAACCAGGATTTGCCTTTTCTTAATTTTGGGCTACAACTTTTAGTGCATTTCTTCAACTCTAAAATATAAGAGTATTTCTAAAAAAAGATATATCTAAAAAGCTGCATTTTTCTTTTCATATATTAAGTGTAAATTTGTCAAAAATGTAGATTTTTGAACTTTAAGATTAGCTAATTTGTTGCCTATGTTATTAATATAAATTAGTTTGTTAAATTTTTAGTTTATAAATTCATATCATTTAATTTTATTTCTAAAAACAAGAAAAACTTTCTAGTTTGCAAGGAGATTTTCTGAAATTCAGTGCGATTTCTTGAACTGAGTGTACCTAATACAGTAACTAGTTTATATGTACTAACTAGTTGAAAACCTTTGAATGAAATTATGTTTGGTTACCAAACAATTTTGGTTGCCTGCTCTACGTGTATATGTCTGTAAGTAGAGAGAAAACACACACACGTGCACATACACACACATCCATACAGCAAAGATAATTGCAATATTATGCCTAAGTGAATGTCAAATCATGTGATCTATTTAAGGTCCTAAGGGTCAACGCGCATGCGCATCAAACCTTTTGGTAAATTCTCTCTCCCCCTCTCTCCCTCTCTCTCTCTCTCCCTTTATATCGCGCTCTCTCTCTCTATCTTGCTCTATTTGAATGTGAAATTCAGCTCCTAGGTGTTTGTACTCACTCCCAGCAAATACAAAAAAAAATAAAATAAAATAATGAAAAAACGAATATCTAATTAGATTATCAATGCATTTTTGTGTTAAGTAGTTTTTCCTTTCGTAAACCAAATCGTGCTAGTCAAACGTATAAAATACCAACTATATACCAAACAAAAAATACATATAAATATATATAACTTTGTATATGCTTAAGCAACAAAAGAAAAAAACAAGACAAACAAATATTGTGAGGCTACAATTGATTTCGAGGTTGATGTACCCAAAAATAATACAACTAGTCCGCATGTGATAACCCCATTTACACGTGTTGTACTTGTGGTTAAAGCTCTTATTAACTAGTTGACATAATTAAATACTAATCATTCTCCATATACTAAATAAATATGTGTAACTTTTTAGTAGGGCGCACTTGATTGTAGCTATTTAGTTAAACCAGAATTTGTGAGGAATATAAACTACAGCAATATTATATGATATTTTATAGAATAGCTAAAATACATAATACATATTTAAACATCCTTAAAGACACTCAAAGAAAAACTATTGTACTTTTTGTCATTTGTGAGCACCGCACAAGTTTGATATACTGTAAAATGAAAAAACTAATTATTAAATGCACAAAATGATAATGATAATAATAATAACAATAAAACATAATAATCAAACTAAATTAATCTATGCAAAAAAACAAAATCGAATGTTTTTAAAATAAATGTATTTTTGTCAATTTTTGAATTCAACTCAAATCTAAATGGCAAATAGGCAAATATCTAGCAAATACTATATTAGCACCTACTTACAAATTGATTAGCTCTAGTTACACTAACTAAATTCTCATTCTCTCTAAATGTTGAGCAAAACAAAAAACACTTAAAACAAATTTACTTTATGTGTGTATAAAGCAGTTAAGAATCTAGCGTATTATATAAACATTATATTAGTTGTCATATATATATATATATATATATATATATATATATTTACAACAACTAATTGCTAAAGCTTTGATGTAAATTGTAGGCACCTGATTTCTGATTTTGGAAAAAAAAAAATAAACTAACTATATTTCTAGCTTTTCTGTCGCGCCATTGAGAATCAAAATCCAGACAACTTTACAAACGAACTTAAGAACTTCTTTATAAATGTTTTGCAATTGACATCAATACATCAATTTATGTACCTTATCTCAAAGTTGTAAATCTAATAACCAATTTGAGTTATTTTTAAACAATATTGATATTGTTTTTATCTGTAAAACAGTGGTTACTTAAAAGTAAAGTAATTAACTGTTACTATGATTGTTTTTTTTTGCGCATATATCAATGTTATAAATTTAATGCAATTAATAAACAATTTTTAATAATTTGTGTAACTATATAAGAGAATGCAATTGAATCAAAAATAAATCACACCATTGAAAATTCTAGACTCTGCCATCGTTTTGTTTAAATAATGGAATTCCAGACAATTTTCTATAATTTAAATTGTAGTACGCTCAAAAATCTAATTTCGTTACAGACATTCAAGGAAGATTACCAAATATCTAATTAACGGTAAATCAAATATTTCAGAGGACTTTGCTTTTATTAACAACAAATGATGAAAAATCCTGCGTTTTCAAGATGGAAGACTAATGAAGGCAAGTGTTGCAAAATAAAATGGAATATTTTTATTAAGCACTGAGCCGCTCAATCAAATAAACGCTAAACTATTACCTGTAACCAGGAATTTAAATCAAATACGCTCAGGTAATGACCAAAAATTAAACAATTACCTAAGTTTCACACAAAAAGATTACAAATAAAAATTTCTGATTTCCTTACCTTTGCTGGGAAATTTTTCCACTTTAGGAATTTGTCTTTGCTGTAGAGCGTAGCCAGTTCACGTACCATTATTTTGTTGGTGAGTTGACTAAATTTCCCTTAGACGAAAAGTTTATAGGCATACATTTAAGGATACTTTAAGATGGAACAGTAACGCTGACCTCTTACGAAACGCATTCAAGGGTTATCTTAGTAGCCAAATACTTTCAAAAATTTGAATGCAGAGCTAAGGGAAATAGTCGTAATCAGAAAAACTCTGAAGCTTGAGCCAATTAGGATCCATATCCGCCAGCTGAATCCTCTAATCCTGCAAAACTGCACAAGACTACTAAGGTGTATGATTAATATGTGAAATTCTTGACTCTGGAGACTATGGACTTCAAAAAACCAAATTTGTGAAGTAGAGTTTTCTGGATTTTTCTAAGATTTAGAGAAAAACAAGATAGAACGTTGCAGTCGGACGCAACCGACAGCGAAATACTATTATACCATTACATAAATTAATGTAATTCTTATAAATATAATATATTTCTTAATTTTGTATAAAATATTAAATCTAGTAGTTCGATTCAATTCAATTGTTGTTCAATTCGGTTATGTTTCATTCAATTAAATTGAATCGAACTACTAGATTTAATATTTTATACAAAATTGAGAAATTTTATAAAAAAAGAGGTGGCACTATTTGACGCGCTCCATTCAGAGTGATCAAATTGCAAGACACGCAGCATTGCGCCAAAATTAAATTGGCATGTAGTGGCAACGCTGGAAATAATGGACTTGCGTCACAAAGTTCACTTGTACTGGCAACTTTATTTGAATTTAATTATAAATGCATTCATAAATTTTCATAAACTAACACATTTTTAAGAAAATAGCGCTTTACTATTTATTTCATTTATATTAATTATATTTATTTAATTAACTAACTTAAATTGCGGGAGATACAGGCATTTATCGTTATTTGTGGGCGGGAGTGGGCGTGGTCCAAAATTTTTTTTACACATTTATGAAGGGGGTTACTAGCAATATACCTTTAAAATTGACTTAATTCCACATATCTCTCACAATTTAATGGATACAGTCACCAATTTTGGTTGGTAGGTTGTTTGCGAGGTCCTTGAAAGATCGGCATGTGCCACGCCCACCTCCGACGCCCCCATCACCGCCGCCCCTAAAATTTTCAAACCGCTATATCTTCCGCAGTTTTTGGTAGTCGCCTTTAAGAACCGATAACAAATTTGTGGTGCCACGGCCACACCTGCGCCTAAAATCGACCATTCCGATTGTAAATCGATAACTCCGTATATCTCCGAACATTTTAAAGATAGAGTAACCAAACTTTTAAAGTAATTTGCTGGTAACCTCCTCCAAAGATTGGCATACCAATTTTTGGACCACGCCCATATCCGCCGCCCCCAGGAACTTCGGCCCTAGAAATTGAAAATGCGCATATCTGCCGGAATTTGCAAGCTAGAGTCGCAAAATTTTGCAGGTATGTTACTGGTAACTCCCCAAATTTTAAAGGTATATTGCTAGTAACACCCTTCATAAATGTGGAAAAAAATTTTGGACCACGCCCACTCCCGCCCACAAAAAACGAAAAATGCCTGTATCTCCCGCAATTTAAGAGCTACAGTTACCAAACTTAGAAGGTATATTACTAAGATCGAACTCCAAAATATTTTGGGCCACGCCCACTCCCGCCCACAAAAAAGATAAATGTCTGTATTTCCCGCAATTCAAGAGCTACAGTTACCAAACTTAAAAGCTATATTACTAAGATCGGGCCACGCCCACTCCAGCCCCCAAAAACGATAAACCTATAATGCATTTAAAGCTTGGTTCAGGGTATATGGTAGTCGAGCTCATTCGAATACAGCTTTCTTACTTGTTTTAATGCTGTTTTTTTACTTTATTTCCAGATAGAATTTGAACATAAGGTTTATCTGTATCTAAGTCATATCTAGCCCCTGACTACAACACGACGATTATTGTTGCGATTATTGTTGCGATTATTGTTGCGATTATTGTTGCGCCTTCGTGTGTTGGCAGCCGGTGTCCTGACGCGACGGACATTTGAATACCGCAGATTATTGATGCGGACAAAGCGGCGCATTGGCTTTCTCCTCCTCCTCCTCCTCCTTGTTGCTGATGTTGCTGCTGTTGTTGCTGTTTCTTCTGTTGTTACTGTTGCCTCTGATGTCACTTCTGTTGTAGTTTCTTCCTCTGCTACGCAGTCAACATGATCGGCATTTGCCGTATCGTCGCAATCTGTGCAACCCACGGGATCGTCTGGAGCGGTACAAGCAACTGCATTGGTTCCTTTAATCAGGCAAATGGCCAAAATGGTACAGCTCAAGAATAATGCAAAGACTCTCATTTTAGTTTTTGCAATCCTAATATGGTTGGCACTTCTACTGAAATTGTGCCAAAGCTTCAGCTTTTATACTAATTGCTAGAAGACTTTTTTTATTTGCTTTGCTTAATTTTTTTTATATTTTTTTTATTTTTTGCAAATTTGCACAGTTGCTTTCAAACATTCCGTCAATAAATAATGATCGTTATTCCAAATTTGTTTGCTTTTTTCTGCGCAAAAACGCCTATTGTTTTGTGGGTTTTTTTTTTTTAAATCAACACTATCACAATTTCAAACGAAGCAATATATATCCAAGTGCCTACTAAGTAAAACATAAACACCAATAAGCGCAAGCAGAAAATTGTCAAGTTTTTCTTGTTTTTTTTTTTTTATATACTTTCTATTTTTAATAAATATTTTCTATTATTAAGAAATATATTTCTAAAAAGAAAAGGTAAATTAGGGTTCTTAGCAACAAATATTGTCTGACTGCTATATTAGAGTTTAGCTGATGTCTACTTCTCGGATTCGAATTTCCGAAAATTAATTTAATTAATTAATTAATTAAAACACCATCTTAAATATACAAACTATATGTATACAAACTATATGTATGAAATCTTCAAATGCTAATTCTTAACTACAATATAAAATTGTTAACGTAAGAATTGCGCATATTTTTCCTAGATTTCCGAAACTCTATTCCGAAATTAGGAAGATAAAACCCCTAGTATTTTTTTAAATATTCTTTCTCAATTATAAGGTGAGTTTTTTTTAATTATGTATATTTTTATATCCTCATGGATAAAATGGGCAAAAGGGGTTAATGAGTTGCTTCATTTGATCATTAACTGACTATCGATATATTATATATCGAATTGCGATAGCTATAAAAGTTGCAATTTGAATATATAATATTTATTGGTACATTATTGATCAACAGGACAATTTTTTACCATCAGATCGAATTCGAAACTCCAAAGTTGAAGTCAATAACCTATTATTATATAAAACTCATTACTATCAGCATTTTCTATATGCTTATTCCAAAGGCAACTAACTATTTTTCTTGCTTTTCTATCGAGAATCAAAATCCAGACAACTTTACAAACGAACTTAAGAACTTCTTTATAAATGTTTTGCAATTGACATCAATACATCATACATATTGATATTGTTTTTTCTGTAAAACAGTGGTTACTTAAAAGTAAAGTAATTAAATGTTACTATGATTGTTTTTTTTTGCCCATACATCAATATTATAAATTTTCTGCAATTAATAAACAATTTGTAATAATTTGTGTAACTATATAAGAGAATGCAATTGAATCAAAAATAAATCACACCATTGAAAATTCTAGACTCTGCCACCGTTTTGTTTAAATAATGGAACTCCAGACAATTTTCTATAATTTAAATTGTAGTACGCTCAAAAATCTAATTTCGTTACAAAGGTAAATCAAATATTTCAGAGGACTTTGCTTTTATTAACAACAAATGATGAAAATTCCTGCGTTTTCAAGATGGAACACTAATGAAGGCAAGTGTTGTAAAATAAAATGGAATATTTTTATTAAACACTGCGCCGCTCTAATAAATAAAAGCCAAACTATTACCTGTAACAAGGGAATTAAATCAAATACGCTCAGGTAATGACCAAAAATTAAACAATTACAGTTTTACACAAAAAGATTACAAATAAAAATTTCTGATCTCATTACCTTTGCTGGGACATTTTTTCACTTTAGCCAGTTCACGCACCATTATTTTGTTGGTGAGTTGGCTAAATTTCCCCTAGACGAAAAGTTTAACGGTATACTTATAGGTATACACATTTAAGGTTACTTTAAGATGGAACCGTAAGGCTGACCTCTTACGAAATGCATTCAAGGGTTATCTTAGTAGCCAAATACTTTCAAAAATTTGAATACAGAGCTAAGGGAAATAGTCGTAATCAGAAAAACTCTGAAGCTTGAGCCAATTAGGATCCATATCCGCCAGCTGAATCCTCTAATCCTGCAAAACTGCACAAGACTACTAAGGTGTATGATTAATATGTGAAATTCTTTACTCTGGGGACTATGGACTGCAAAAAACCAAATTTGTGAAGTAGAGTTTTCTGGATTTTTCTAAGATTTAGAGAAAAAATATGTCTAATTTCCAGGCTTTTGAGTGTTATGTGTGTACCACAGAAGAGCTTTTATATTAGCTTTTTTAATCCTCAATTTATTATCGAATGAATTGTATTTATTCGATGTCACATATAAAAGCATTTTAAAGAGTTTATAAAATGCAAATTAATTAATATGAGAAAACTTCAGGTTTTTTTTAATGCTTATTGTTTTTATACCCTGAACCCATTAAAAATGGGTAAAAAGGGTATAATGGTTTTGTGCAAATGTATGTAACAGGCAGAAGGAAGCATCTCCGACCCCATAAAGTATATATATTCTTGATCAGGATCAACAGCCGAGTTGATATAGCCCTGTCCGTCTGTCCGTCTGTCCGTCCGTCTGTATGAACGCGCGGATCTCAGAGACTATAAGAGCTAGAGACTTCAAATTTGGAATATAAGATCTCGTATACCAGGCCCAGATCAAGTTTGCGTTATTTTATCGATAACTGCCTCAGTTTCTGAATTATCGATACATTTAGATTTCCGATAGCAGTAAATTCCAGATATCTCTCACAATTTAATGGATACAGTCACCAATTTTGGTTGGTAGGTTGTTGGCGAGGTCCTTGAAAGATCGGCATGTGCCACGCCCACTTCCGACGCCCCCATCACCCCCGAACCCAAAAATTTTCAAATGGCTATATCTACCGCAGTTTTTGAGTAGGGAACGTCAAATTTGGTAGTTATATTACTGATAGTTGCCTTTAAGAACCGATAACAAATTTGTGGTGCCACGCCCACACCTGCGCCTACAATCGACAATTCCGATTTTAAATCGATAACTCCGTATATCTCCGAACATTTTAAAGATAGAGTAACCAAACTTGAAAGGTAATTTGCTGATAACCTCCTCCAAAGATTGGCATACCAATTTTTGGACCACGCCCACATCCGCCGCCCCCACGAACTTCGTCCCTAGAAATTTAAAATGCGCATATCTGCCGTAATTTGCAAGCTAGAGTCGCAAAATTTTGCAGGTATGTTACTGGTAACTCCCCCAAAGATCGATAAAAAAATTGGATGGCCACGCCCACTCCACCTACCTAAACCGATACACCTCTTGGTGTAAATCGATAAAGCCAAATATCTCGCGCAATTTGAAAACTTAAGTCACCAAATTTTAAAGGTATATTGCTAGTAACACCCTTCATAAATGTGTAAAAAAAATTTTGGACCACGCCCACTCCCGCCCACAAAAAACGATAAATGCCTGTATCTCCCGCAATTTAAGAGCTACAGTTACCAAACTTAGAAGGTATATTACTAAGATCGAAATCCAAAATATTTTGGGCCACGCCCACTCCCGCCCACAAAAAACGATAAATGCCTGTATCTCCCGCAATTCAAGAGCTACAGTTACCAAACTTAGAAGGTATATTACTAAGATCGGGCCACGCCCACTCCAGCCCCCAAAAACGATAAACCTATAATGCATTTAAAGCTTGGTTCAGGGTATATGGTAGTCGAGCTCACTCGACTACAGCCTTCTTACTTGTTTTACTTTATTTCCAGATAGAATTTGAACATAAGGTTTATCTGTATCTAAGTCATATTTAGCTCCTGACTACAACACGACGATTATTGTTGCGATTATTGTTACGATTATTGTTGCGCCTTCGTGTGTTGGCAGCCGGTGTCCTGACGCAATGGACATTTGAATACCGCAGATTATAGATGCGTAAAGCGGCGAATTGGCCATTTCCTCCTCCTCCTTGTTGTTGATGTTGCCTGCTGTTTCTTCTGTTGTTACTGTTGCCTCTGATATCACTTCTGTTGTAGTTTCTTCCTCTGCTACGCAGTCGACATGATCGGCATTTGCCGTATCGTCGCAATCCGTGCAACCCACGGGATCGTCTGGAGCGGTACAAGCAACTGCATTGGTTCCTCTAATCAGGCAAATGGCCAAAATGGTACAGCTCAAGAATAATGCAAAGACTCTCATTTTAGTTTTTGCAATCCTAATATGGTTGGCACTTTTACTGAAATTGTGCCAAAGCTTCAGCTTTTATACTAATTGCTAGAAGATTTTTTATTCTATTATACCAAAAAGGTATAATAGTATATTGGTTTTTGTGCAATGTCCGTCATGCTGTCTGTCCGTCTGTCCGTCTGTCCGTCTGTCCGTCCGTCCGTCCGATTTCCGTCCGTCTGTCCGTCCGTATGAACGCGCGTTCCTCCGTCACCCTTAGAGATAGAGACTTGAAACTTGGAACGTATACTGGAAAGTAACCTCAAAAGTTAAAGTGACTTGGGTTTGGACCTACGTCCACTAGGGAGCTAGAAAATCGATAAATTTGATTTTAGCAAATCGATAAGTCCCCATATCTCTTACAATTTAATGAATACAGTCACCAATTTTGGTTGGTAGGTTGTTGGCAAGGTCCTTGAAAGATCGGCATGTGCCACGCCCACCTCCGAAGCCCCATCACCCCGCCCCTAAAATTTTCAAATGGCTATATCTTCCGCAGTTTTTGAGTAGGGAACGTCAAATTTGGTAGGTATATTACTGGTAGTCGCCTTTAAGAACCGATAACAAATTTATGGTGCCACGCCCACACCTGCGCCTATAATCGAAAATTCCGATTGTAAATCGATAACTCCGTATATCTCCGAACATTTCAAAGATAGAGTAACCAAACTTGGAAGGTAATTTGCTGGTAACCTCCTCCAAAGATTGGCATACCAATTTTTGGACCACGTCCACATCCGCCGCCCCCAGGAACTTCGTCCCTAGAAATTTAAAATGCGCATATCTGCCGTAATTTGCAAGCTAGAGTCGCAAAATTTTGCAGGTATGTTACTGGTAACTCCCCCAAAGATCGATAAAAAAATTGGATGGCCACGCCCACTCCACCTACCTGAACCGATACACCTGTTGGTGTAAATCGATAAACCCATATATCTCACGCAATTTGAAAACTTAAGTCACCAAATTTTAAAGGTATATTGCTAGTAACACCCTTCATAAATGTGGAAAAAAAATTTTGGACCACGCCCACTCCCGCCCACAAAAAACGATAAATGCCTGTATCTCCCGCAATTTAAGAGCTACAGTTACCAAACTTAGAATGTATATTACTGAGATCGAACTCCAAATTTTTTTTGGCCCACGCCCACTCCCGCCCCTAAAACCGATAAACGCCCATATCCCCCGCAATTCAAGTATTTCTTAACTGTACACAAATTAAGGTATAATAGTATTCCGCTGTCGGTTACGTCCGACTGCAACGTTCTATCTTGTTTTTATTTGTTTTGCTTAAGTTTTTTTTTTTTTTTGTTTTTTGCAAATTTGCACAGTTGCTTTCAAACATTCCGTCAATAAATAATGATCGTCATTCCGAATTTGTTTGCTTTTTTCTGCGCAAAAACGCCTATTGTTTTGTGGGGTTTTATATACTTTCTATTTTTAATAAATATTTTCTATTATTAAGAAATATATTTCTAAAAAGAAAAAAGTTAAATTAAGGTTCTTAGCAACAAATCTTTTTTGACTGCTATATTAGAGTTTAGCCGATGTCTACTTCTCGGATTCGAATTTCCGTAAAATTCATTTAAATTAAAAAACCATCTTAAATATACAAACTATATGTGAAATCTTAAAATGATAATTCTTAACTACAATATAAAATTGTTAATGTAAGAATTGCGCATATTTTTCCTAGATTTCCGAAACTGTATTCCGAAATTAGGAAGAGAAAAACACTGGTATTTTTTAAAATATTCTTTCTCAATTATAAGGCGAGTTTTTTTAAATTATGTATAATTTTATATACTCATGGATAAAATGGGCAAAAGGGTTATATCGATATATTATATATCGAATTGTGATAGCTATAAAAATTTGAATATATAATATTTATTGGTACATTATTGATCAACTGGGCAAATTTTTACCATCAGATCGAATTCGAAACACCAAAGTTGAAGTCAATAACCTATTATTATATAAAACTCATTACTATCAGCAGGCTGAAGCATTTTCTATATACAATTAGAAAAAACAAAACAGTTCAATTCAGGTTGTAATTTTGTACAATTCACTTGTTTATATAAGTTTTAAGTTTATTTTGGCAAATTGAACAACCAGCTTAACATTTATGAACATTTTTCAAATCATTTCCGTATTCGAGGCGCCACCAAACTTTGATATAGGCCATGTCAAGGCCAAAATTCGATTCCAATTATTGTTGTGCAAATATTCGAGTTATGCTTTCGGAAAGCCTACAATAAAAATAACTTTGTTTGCATAATCGTCTGTTAGATGGAGGAATTGCCGTAGGAGACATTAAATCAAATGTATTTATTTTTGTTGTCGCTTAGTCTAAAATTAATCAGTCGAGGTCGCACAGAAAGGATATATATATCTATATATATATATATATGCATACATATGTCGTCAAACCCAAACCAGAATGCTCAGCGTAATCAAATAGCGCAACTCGACTGACTGACTCTCTGTCTGTTTGCCTGTGGAAGGATGATGCTGTTGCTGTTGGTTTTCGTGGCACGCACATAAAATGGTGCATAATCAAATATTGACTGCACTCGGGAAAAAATACATGAAAGTTAGAAAAAATAGGTAAATCACCTTATTAAGTAAATTTCTAAAATTGAGGCTTGTGGATTTCTAAAAACAAACAGGCTTTGCATATCTCAATTTGATGTTGAATTAATTTGTAATTTTGAGTGATATTTTATAAGTATGTACATTAAATAATTCTTATATTAGTTTTCTTGTTGCTTATTTTCTTAGTAAACATTTATATTTTAACAAACAGAATTTTTATTTAGAAAATTCACATAAGTAAATTTAACACAAAATTCAAACTTTACTTTTTCGAATAATAAAAAATAATAAATAATTATAAAAAGTAAAGAATTCTTACTTGTTGCATTTGTTGCTTATATTATCAAATAAACATTGGTATTTCTAGGTAGATACAAACATTTTAAATTATTCATAAAATTCATATAACTTAATCTGGAAAGAAAAGTTGCTTAACTAGTTTTAAGAAAAATGCTTACTCATATTTAGCGAGTGTTTCGAATAATAATAATTTTGTACTTGTTTTCAAGTAAATTTTTTTGCGAGTGTATGAACGCCGTCACCTTTTTTATTTGCCTGCGCTTGACATATTTGTGCTGAAACCGACACGGATGCGCCGTGTAACGCGTGATGCGGTTTCCAGCTGTGATTTACCTAACGACTCCACTGCCTCCGGCTGTATATAAAACAAGGATGCCTGGCCAAGACTTGCTCATTCACGAGTTTGCAGCGGATTAGTCCACTTTCTAATCCTTTACGGCTCTCTCTCTCTCTCTCTTCCTCTGTGTGTGGCGAATGATGGTTCATTACGCTCAGTGTTTATCGCTGCTGCTGGTGGTGGCCAGTTGCTCATTGGTTCTCGGCACACCCGAAGAGGAGCGCTATGTGGCCAAGGATTACAATCGAGATCTGTATGATTGGCTTACTGCAACCCGTTATGCTGCGGCCGGACAACCCTGTAAATATCCATACTATTTGGCCAACGCAGTGTCCAGCAACATACGTTTGCCAAAGAGGAACTCGGAGCTAATCAATTCACTGCTCAGTTTGCCCAAGAACATGAACGAGGCGGGCAAATGACGAGCTGTGTGGATATTGGATTAAAACTGGGCTGCGATTAGTACCGATTAATTATGACTTAAATAAGGAAAACACTATTTAGAAGAGAAATAGTACATACATACATTGATTTAGAAGTACCATCTATTAAAAATTATATATTAAATGAAATGTGTATAACAAAAACACGACACTTTATTCGTAACTGTTTGTTTTTTTTTTTTATGCGGCTTAAACTTTCCTCGATTGTTCTTAGAAATGAGTGTGACAATTATCAATAAATTTAATAAGTAAAATCTTGCAGAATGATGACATTATTAATATATTGTTTAGTATTTCCCGTAAATTAAAGTTAGAACTGCTAATGGAATTGTTTTTATTTTAAATATATATTTTTATGTTGTTTTTCCATTTCCATCGGAAGCGAAATATATAAGAGCACAACTTACGCAATCCTTAAAGAAATCGTTTAGTTACTTCTAATTTATATAATTAAAAGAGAACATTTAAAAAATATTGCTATATTTAATGTTAATTTGTATTATTTTAAAAAAGTTTCTTTCACACATTTTTTAGAGAATACTTCACTTTATAAATATTTATTTAACTTAAAACCCTTTATGGTGATTATATTATGTTGGTTGCATCTATATATATTATTATTATTTTTTTGTCTATCAATTTAAGCAATAGAGTTTCATAAAAGAACATCGCAAACAGCTTAAAACAATCACACAACAAACTTTTTTATACATATGCGGTCAAAATAATAGTGGTGCACACCTATTTTTTAGAAAATTCACAGAAAAAACATGCTTAACATATAGTTAAATAATAATAACGAAAATTTGATTTGAACAAAAGCGATTAATATTGTAGACTAGTAAATATTGAAACCTGGGATTGCGATAAAATTCTTAACAACATTAATTAAAGCCTTTAAATTTATCGCAAAGCCACGATTAAAATAATAGTTGTGGAATAGTTGCTATATAATATTTCTGGAAACTAAGTATTGTGTGAAAATACAGTTAGTTAGTTAGTTGCATAAATCTCATTAAAAAAAAAGAGCAAAGTTTCGATTGTATATGAGACCATATATCGAAAGGTAAATTAGTCAATCGACGCGATTATGAAAGGAGCTATGAAAATATAGAGAGCTTTAATTTTTAAGCAGCACTACTATTCGTTTCCTTCGTCTGCCATATGTTAGGCTTGTTTGCCACTAAATAGATATAATATAATTTGAAATGGCAGCTGTAAAAAAAAACAAAAAATAATCAACGAGAATGTGAATGTTGTAGATTTTTCATTTTTATTAAAAAATAACAGTTCTTCACTTGGTTATATATGTGTATATATATGTAAGTTCATTTGGCGCTATTTGAAATCGTTGAAGACTGGTTGTATATATATATATATTTAACTTTATGCATATATATGTAATTTAACTATTCAAGTGGTTTTTGCTATTTATTGTTATTGTTGTTTTGTTTTTTTATGTGCTACAATAATTACACACATTGTATTTGCACTCAAGCAGAATGATATTAGACAAGTTTTTAAAATTAAGATACTTTATAAACAAATTATTAGATTAGTAAAAACAAAATAACATTTGCAAATGTGTGTGTGTTGGTGTGTGTGTGTGTTTATAAGTAAATGTATGCAACTATGTTTAATTTTAGCTCAAATGCAGTTTCAGTAGCTTTTGACTTAACGCATAAATACTTGTTACCATAAAACTCATACCATGGCCAACAACTACAACAACTACACTAAACTTATCGACTAACTCACATGCTCCACAAAATTCTTGATTATTTTATAAATCTTGCACTTTTTAAAGCTTAAGCTGCATATTTTATGGAGGGTGTTTTTCCTTGGGAAAACTGGTTTGATTTGTTTGTTATTGGTAACAGCAGAATTTAGTTGTAGTTGTTGTTCTCGTCGTTCGTCGTCGTCTCACATGAAAAACTCATTGGCAGAATGGGAAAGCGGAAGTCACGTTCGCCCAGGACGATCGAATATGGTAATTTCTATGACGCGAAGCCCACGAAATGTTGGATCGATCAATTGCAGACCCTTTGGATTGTAAATGCGCTCATTCTGTGAAGCAACAAATTTGGATATCTTGCGCAGCGTCTGCGAGAAAAAAATGTTAAATTAAAATAGCTATAATTATTGTGGTTATATTTGATTTTCTTACCTTTTCGTAATGTGTCTCGGAGCACATGTAGATCAAGTACGCCGTAATGCAGCCAATGCAGCCCTCGCAGTAGGTGCCGCAGGAGCCTTCCTCTGCCTCGGCATAAAATTCGTTGAGCCGATTAATCGTTGCCTCGAAAACATGACGTTCAATCTGTAAATGGAAAATGGGGCATATTTGTAGGTTTCAAATTGTTAACTTATATATTATAAGAAAAGGAGAAAATTAATTGAAATTTCAAAAATAGTAAAATTATAAAGTGCAGAAAATAAATAGAAACTTCAGAAATAGTGGAAATAATAATAGGGAAAATATATAGAATCGAAAAAACGAATTGAAAAACAATAAGCAGAACATAAGTAAAATCGGCAAAAAAAAACCTGTTTTTGTTGTTAGATGCCTAATGACGAAAAACTTACAGCAACAAAATGATATATGAAAAGTTCGCAACGAAGATAGAATTCATGATTTTTTGGAGCATCAATCGAAACTGATTATTGACGATCGATGATTAATGTTTGTTCTCTGTGCATAACTCGCTCTTTTTAAATTATAATTTAAATTTCCTTGATAATATTTGGAATGCAATGAAACCATTCAGGAAATATGCCCAACGAATGTAGAACTATGCGAAGCAATTGTTTCAATGTGCAAGAAAATTGTGCATCTAAACAATATTCTAAATTAAAAAAATTGTCTTTGCGTTTTAAATTTCAATTTCAATACTCATTGCACTGGCTTTGTTTACAATTTCGCTGTGAATGCCAAAATATATAATTAGTGATGGACCGCAAAAAGAAACACAAACAAAAAAAATTGGGAAACATTCGCAACGAATAAAGTAATTTTCAAATTACAGAAGATTGCTGCTTGTTGTATAATTGTTATAATTATTTTATTCGCAATTCACTCACCATTCCATCCAGTTCGGCTGGCAGCCGTGTGTGGAATTTGACGGAAGTGCCGTCGCTGTAATCGCGCTGAATGAACACCTTGCCACCGTGTTGCAAGATGTTGGTTGGATTGCCACCCGATGCCGCCGATGGAGTGCCACCGCCTTGGGACATTGTTTGTCGTCTACTGTAAAAATGCCAAATGCTATTAAAAAGCTCAACACGCAGCAAACGATACATTTGATTAATTGCAATCATTTTTTAAAAACAACAACAGAAAACAAAACTATTTCTCTACTCAGATAAATTTTGACGTTTGTCAGCACAAGTAAAATAGGCCGAAGCGATTATTGTTTGGGGCGTGGTCAGTTTGCTTACTAACTGAAAACTGATAATTATTATCAAATTTCCGATTTCTGCCAATTTAATATCACTTTTTGCACTCTACGCAAAACAAAGCAAAGTAAAAAAAAAAGTACACTGCACAATTTAATCTTTTTGTTTTATTTTTAATATGCGGCACTTTGCAGCCAAGTTCAACGTTGCAAGGTGTATTAGCAATACGCAATTGAAATAGTTTTAATATTGGCATATTTGTTAAAATTAGTGAACGATTTGCACTTACAATTCGCAACGCACGTGTACACAATGGCGTCTGACCATTCACACAATTCGCGCCCAAGTGAGCAGCTGTTTAGCATAGCTAGCCAGTGTGACCAATTTGCGGCTGCCTTAACAGCGTAATGATTTTATGCTGCCAGATTATTGCATTTTGTTGAGACAGTAAAATTTAAAAGGTTTCATTATTCGAAATCTTTTAAGTATTTTTATTATTTGAGTTATTATATTAAATGTATTGCAATTAGTATATATATATATAATGTCTTTGGTTGGCGACGTAAATTATACGCGTAAGTGGGAGGAGCGTCACGTATCGGTTTAGATATGGCAGATCGCCAGATCATGGCATTTTGTTGTGTGATCATATAAATTTGAACAGCTTGCACCTTTGATAAGTGCAGCTTTAAATTTACCTAACTTGTGTATTTAATATATGTGATACATTTAACATTTAATATATACTCTGTTACGTGTCGGTTTATTCTAAGGGGGCATTCCGGCCAGCCAGTACTCCATTAGGGGTGGGTCTACCCATGCCTGCCGACCGTACAATACATAACACTAAACAAATTTACACATCACTATTAAACAGTTAATTTAAAGGACAGTATCAATCGTAATTATTCAAAAACTCAAAAGGAAACGTTACTTTCGACGTCCAACGGTGGCTTTGCTGTTATTGCCGTAGCGCTCCCGCCCTTCCTGTGGGCCGAAATCATGTATTTAGTGCTCCCCCCTTCTATTTTCTGTGATCACATTTTACCAAAAAAAAACATATTGCGTCCCTGTCTTCTTTATATTCGTTACCTCTCCCTCTACTCTATTAAAATTCAAACCACCCGGCGACTGTTGGCAGCTCGAACTATCGATATGCTATACTCCCGCCGCAACAACTACTGGATAAGTGATAGACATAGTGGGAATAGTTAAACACTTATAGTGTTGCCAGATCGTTCTTTGCACAGTGCTTTGTGGCCATACAAATTTAAACTGTTTTCAACTTGAAAAAATTACAGCATTGAAGAAAAAACTTATTCTGCTTTAACCAAATGTGTTACCATTAATATAAACATTTAAATGCTTACTTTTTTTTTTTGTTTTGCAAAGCTTGTTTGCATTTACCCACGCAGTAGAGATTTCAAAACATGCACATTATTGAGATATTTGCACAGCTTGTGTTTTTGTTGGCGCTCAAGCTGGTTTGTATATTTTATATTTATTAGCTGTTTCTCTACTCAGCAGCTTAGTATATTATTATTCTGCCAGCATGAAGGCTGGTTTTAGTTACTATAAAATATGCATACTACCGTTTGTGCTGATCACAATAATCCTTGATTATCCCGAATCTCAGGCAGTTCCCATTGTTGGCGGTCGTTTCGTTTTCACTGAGGGCAGTATATAAAATAAAATAAAATAAAATATAAAAAATTTATATATAATCTTGTCATTATGGCAGATGGACACACACAATATCCATTTATGGTATCATTGCAGGATTTTACGTGTGAACATGGAAATAACAACACAAAAAAATATTCTTTTCAACACTTTTGCGGCGGAATCTTGATGAGTAATCGCTGGATTCTGACTGCAGCCCATTGTGTTTGGCGAAAGTGGGTATATATGGTCTTAAATTTTTTTTCGTATATACAGTTGTGTACAAAAAATAGGATCACTTCAAGAAAGGTTTGCAAATGTGTCCTTTTGAAATTTATAAGTTTATGGAACTTTTTAGCAGTCTTAAAAAAAGTGTTAAGCCAAATATTCGCCGTTTCAACTTATTTAAATTTAATTAAAATGAAATTCAGTAAATTCAAAACGTATTCATATTGAAAAGAATTGCATTAGCTGTACTAACTTTAATTTATAGGCGGAACACGTAACAATATATAAAAAATCAATTTGAGAAAATTTCCGAACAATTTTTTGTTATTATTTTGAACGCAACTGTTTAATTTGCCTAACTACAATATCATTTTTACTAACAGAAAGATTGGACAAATTGTGGCCTTCATTGGATATGAAAACATTGAGAATGTGGAAAGCCTGGAGCGATATCATGTAGAAAGTGCCAAATTTATTTACTTTCATCCGTAAGTCAAATTCTGCATAGATGCCAAGGTTTAGAAATTAGTGTTAATATTGTATAATACAGGTCCAACTATCGCAACGATATTGCTCTGCTCTATTTAAGTCGACCTTTCAAGAGCCAACTGGCCAAGGATCTGCAATTTGCCCAACTGCCGCCACCAGGCATGAAACCCAACTTTAATGGTTTGTAAAATGCTGTAGATAAACCATACATTATTAATTATTATTTATTTATTTTTTATTTTATTATTTTTGCATGGAACTTAATATTGATTATTTATAACATACTAATTATCAATTATTTGTATTATTTATTATAATATTTATTATTTAAAATTAATTAAAAATTATTATATTCATAGCAACGTGTCGGATTATTGGATATGGGGCCACTAGACACGCCGGACCTTCCCAAAAGCGACTCTCGGAAGCCGAGTTAAGTATAATTGACAATAAAAAATGTGGGGATATTATTGGACATATTTGGGCGCCCAAGAACGAGGATAATACGGTATGTGCCCTGGGCAAAAACAGACAAGACTCGTGTCAGGGTGATTCCGGTGGTCCATTGATGTGTCGCTATGTAGACCAGCAACGCATCTACGGATTAGTATCCCATGGGATGACCTGTGGCATCGAAGGTATGCCCAGCATTTATACAATAACTAAGCCCTACGCCGACTGGATCCAGCTACATCTTCAAAAGTCCTAATGGGTCTTCTCTCTCTATACATATTTATATATATGTGTATATAAAGTTTATTTATATTATATATATATTTGTGAAAAACAAAAAAACATTTATCCGAATATACAAATATGCATCCGAATAACAAATAGGCCTAGTTTACTACAAGTAGTTTTACAATCGTAATTGTACAACAGACAATCTACCCTATACGGTATACAGAATAGAGTACACTCGGAAAAAAAATTGCACTGAATATTAGAAATTCGCCAAGGATAGCCCACCTTACTATGCAGAAAGTAAATTTCTAAAAAATAAGAAAGTTGGGTTTTTCTTTGCTTACTTTCATGCTGGATTTTTTAAAATTTAGAAAAAAATTATCTAATTTAAAAGGTATTTTTCTATGTTTGTATTTAAAGAATTCCTAAAATGTTGTCACTATTATAATTATTAAACATTAGGTAATTTAAGATTTTACATATACAAACAGTTTTTACATAGTTCACAGATACAAACAACTTGAATTGAGGAAAACTGGTGATTTTATGGGAATTGAATCTAAGAAATAGATAGCAGCTAAACTCTTAAATAGCAGTCGAAATATGATTATTATTTTCTGAATTTCAGAAAGGATTTTTTTAAAAATGAATTTCTTAATAATAGAAAATATTTTTAATAAATAGAAAAAATCGATATTTTTGAGATTGAGAATTTAGTGCATGCCTTTCTTATTTTAAGATAAATATTTTCTAATAATCAAAAATAATCCCGAAAAACAATCTTAATTTCAGTTCGATTTTCTAAAGTAAGGGCAATTCTTTCTCCGAGTGCAAAAATTAATACTAAACTTAAAGACTATATTCTGGGTACAATTCAACTACTTCTCCGACTTGCAAGTCGACGTCTCCTCGTCAGCGTCTTCATCATCGTTGGCCTGGGCATCGTCCATCTTGTCGGAGAGGTTGCCCTTGCCCGTTTCGGGCAGGGTCAGAGTTAAGAGACCTGCTACTAGAACGCAGCAGCCACAAATTGTTGTTGGAATGTACCAGCCAAGGGCGCCCAGCACATCGACGACATATGGCGCAGATATCGAACCAACATGTGCCCACGTCGAACAAGTGCCCAGCGCCGAGTTGCGTATCTCTGTCGGATAAAGTTCCGCTGTATAGAGGGTGACCACGGAGTAGGTGGCACTGATGCCAAAGCGACCCAGCATTGCGAATGCAACGATCCACGTGGTGCTGCCAGCGGGCACGGAGAGCACCAGCAACAGCGACACTCCCGTCCATATGAATAGGAACATTGTCGTTATGCGACGACCCGTAAAGCGTAACATTATCACCGGAACCACATATGACGGAATATCCACAACGCCAGTCGCTATAATATACAAATATCGACTAACTGACAAATTGGCGGCATTGAGTGCTGAAATTGAAATCATATTACAATTAATATTGATAGGAATAACCTTATAGCAGAGAATCTTCTGGAAAACTCATCTTCGCTCTAAAGAAATCTTTAGAATTTTTGTATTTTTGTTGGTGTATAAATCTCCAATAAGCTTAGATGTCAAAAAACTAAGAATTCTGTAAAAGGTTGATTTTTGTTGGGTAGCCAATTTGTACGATTTAGATACATTAAGTAAAAAAAAATAAATCGCTTACGCATTTTGATTATTTTTTTCATACAATTTTTTAAACCTAATCTTAGTTAAGAATGTAGATTTTTCTTTGATATTTAATTTCTTTTGATTCCCTTAAAGTTGCACAGACTATTTCTAATTTCTAAAATCTAATAGTATAAATTTAATATCTTACCCGTGACATAGTAACTCAGCGAGGTGACACAGAACATAAAGTACGATGTGAAGATCAGTTTTCGCACATTGCGATTCGCAAAAAGCTCAATGATTGATTTCAACGGGCCGTTCTTCAACTTTTGACTGAGCGAAACATTTGCGATTGGCTCCAACTGCAAAACGATTTAAATGAGAGTTCTCTTAACGCTTGACTACTATATATATATATATATATATATAAGCACTATGTATATAGATAGAATGTAGATCTTTGGACTGACCGTTTTCTTATCGCTGGCAATTTCGGTGGATGGGGCTGCAATTGTTATCTGGACATCATAGTGGCTGGGCTGCTTGAAGAGTATGCGATAGACGCTATCGTAGCGCTCCTGAGTTATAAGCCATCTCGGTGATTCATGCATTAAACTAGGAATAAATTCGACAGTTATTCGAGGTAGATAAATATAATTTAGTTGAACCTACTAGCAGTTAAGTATGAGCAGTAGTGAGGGTATTGTGAGTGCGAGTTGCAAATGACGCCAGGGCTGTATCAGATAGCCCGTAATTGCGAGCAGGATCATGCCCACAGGATATGAGGCGGAGAAGGCAATGGACATCCATGAGCGATGCTTCAAGCAAATGTTCTCAACAACTAAAAAGTGTAAAATTTACCAAAGAGAGTTTTGTGGTTGATTAAAATAGTGTCGAAGTAAAACTAATAATAATTATAAATAATATTGACAAATTTACATGCATTAAAATTAATAAATAACAAGAATCGAGAGATTTTTTACAAAGAGTTTGAGAGCATAATTCATATTTTGACCTACTCATTGTAAATGCCGGATAGAATAGCCCCGAGGAGGCTGCTCCTAAAGCGAAGCGACCAATTAGGAACAAACTGTACCACGGCGAGAAGCTGCAAAAGATGCTGCCCACGATAAAAAATGCGGCGCCCAACGTAAACGAAGTTTTGCGACCAAATCTGGGAAAAAACATTTGAAATAAAATTAATTCCGTTATTTACAAATTTTCTATAATTAAGAAGCGTATTTCTAAAATCCTTTCTAAAATTCAGAAGCAAGTAATGAAATTTACTTGCTCGGCTTTCATTTTAAAATGGTTTTTCTTTTTTTTTATTTTTTTTTAGAACTATAATTTCTGAATAATAAGCTAAGTTACCCTTGGCGACTTTCTAAAAGTCAGTGCAATTTTTTCCCAGATGTTAATTTCCGATTAGAGTTTAAACTTACTTGTCGGCCAGGATGCCGAATGTGAAGGATCCACAGAACTTGCCCAGCGAAATCGAGACCTGTGCTGAGGTGCGTTGAATGCTCCGCTCACAGGTCAGCTCCCATTCGGCGACAAAGGTGCTGTCCGGCTGGGTATATTCGTAGTTGCCCCTCGCCTTGCAGGGCACCACTTCTGGCTGATCGATCTGCGCCATATGACTGGTGTAGTTGAGGGCAGCCTCATAGGACATGCCACTCAGTTTTTGGTAGTCCCAATCCCAGATGGTGCAACCACCAGAGTTCAGCTCCCGCTCACTGATGCTACGTTGCTGTGGCAGTGTCCAGTTGGTCAACTGCAGTTCCTCGATGCCACACCACTGATCGTCGGGCAAATGGCCCAGCAACGTGTACGAGGACACATGGAAGCCATTCAATATGTTGGGCGTTACGCACAGAAAGAACAAGGACCTGAAAATGCGAGTGAAGACAAGAGTTAAACAGTTAATTAAATTTGTATTTAATAATATAATTTTATGAAAAAAAAAAACAATTTCAAACAAATTGTTGTTCTCTTTAAATATAAATGGAAATGCAAGTAATCAATAAATAATGATATTCAAAGATAAATTTGATTTTTTTATTTGATTATTTTTCCGCATTTTAAGGAAAAAATTTGATTTTAGTTTTGTTTACAAAAACAAAATTTGGAAAAAGAAAAGTTCAAATTAACTTGGTAAATATTAATGGTAACTGGTAAATATTAATGGAAGTTTCAACAATCATTAAATAATAAAATGCACAGAAAACAAATTTTCTTATCTAGTAGGCTGTACTTACTCATACAGAAATTAAATTTGAATTTAATTAAGCATTTGGATTAAATTATGAAAATTTAAATAATCATTAAATACGTTTTACTTGACGATAATTATTATGTATTTGACATATAGTTTAACTAGATTATTAAATATAATTAAGTTCACTTCTCGCTTGCTTTCGACACGCCAATTTAATCTTTCTCACATTAGCACGATTTGTTAATTGAAAATTACGTTTGTTATTTGTTAACTTTTTTACATTATTAATTTTTTTTCTAAACTCATTAAAAATAGAAAAAATCGTGTTCTGAAGTTGTGCAAAACCATAAAAAAGAGCAATATAAATCACGTCGAAGCCCAAACCTATTTTAGTCGATAGTCAGAGAACTGCCTTTATTTTATGAATTGCTCTTTATCTCTCTCTCTCTCTCTCCCTCCCTTTCTCCCGTTTTATTTTAAATAATTGAATTCATAACTTAAATTGTATATTAAAGTTAAGATTCTTATTTATTTAAACCTTTTTAAGAATTTTTGATAGTAAACAAATAAATAAATAAAAAGGAAAATTAGTTTTTTTCCTACTTAGTTATTCAACTAACATATATTCAAAAATACGAAAAATAAAGAATAATGTATTAAAAGCTTGTATGAAGAGTTTGTGAAACCGTTGGTCGACAGTTTTGAAAAATATGTATGTACATTTTTTAAACTACTTGTTTTTATTTTAGTCAAGTCGAAGACTGACTTACACTCAGAAGAAAAATCTACATGTTACTCTGGTTTTTAGGAAGATTTCACCTTGCTTCTAAAACTATACTCTCTGAGCTAAGAAAATCATCCAAAATGTATTTCCATATTGAATTAACTACACTCCGGGTATCTCTCAGTCGAGCTGTCTAAGCTTAAACATTTTAACTTGTTTTTGCAGTTTTTAAATGCGATTAATAAGATCAACAGCGATAAAAATATGAGCGCAAACCGAAATTGCAAAAAAAAAAAACAACACAATTGTTGCGAAGGTTAGTGACACATTCCAAAAACAATAACAACACGATGAATTGCAATTCCCCCGAGGGGGAGAGGGGCTTTATTTTTGGATATTGAAAATTTCAGCACGTGGTGTGAGATCATAGGCAAACAACATGGTACAAAACATATTATTTGAAAATGTAAAAACGACAGTCGACGATCGTTAAGCAAACCGGGCAACCGGAACAGAATGCGCAATGTTTACAAATCTGTAGAAGAAAACAAAAATATATTTGAAGAGAAGGGATCGTCAAAATTCAAAGCACTCGTTTTATTTTTATACCCTGAACCCATTAAAAATGGGAAAAAAGGGTATAATGGTTTTGTGCAAATGTATGTAACAGGCAGAAGGAAGCATCTCCGACCCCATAAAGTATATATATTCTTGATCAGGATCAATAGCCGAGTCGATCTAGCCCTGTCCGTCTGTCTGTCCGTCTGTCCGTCTGTCCGTCTGTCCGTCTGTATGAACACGCGGATCTCAGAGACTATAAGAGCTAGAGACTTCAAATTTGGAATATAAGATCTCGTATACCAGGCGCAGATCAAGTTCGCGTTATTTTTTCGATAACTGCCTCAGTTTCTGAATTATCGATACATTTAGATTTCTGATAGCAGTAAATTGCAGATATCTCTCACAATTTAATGGATACAGTCACCAATTTTGGTTGGTAGGTTGTTGGTGAGGTCCTTGAAAAATCGGCATGTGCCACGCCCACTTCCGACGCCCCCATCACCCCCGACCCAAAAATTTTCAAATGGCTATATCTTCCGCAGTTTTTGAGTAGGGAACGTCAAATTTTGTAGTTATATTACTGATAGTTGCCTTTAAGAACCGATAACAAATTTGTGGTGCCACGCCCACACCTGCGCCTATAATCGACAATTCCGATTGTAAATCGATAACTCCGTATATCTCCGAAAACTTTAAAGATAGAGTAACCAAACTTGGAAGGTAATTTGCTGGTAACCTCCTCCGAAGATTGGCATACCAATTTTTTGACCACGCCCACATCCGCCGCCCCCAGGAACATCGTCCCTAGAAATTTAAAATGCGCATATCTGCCGTAATTTGAAAGCTAGAGTCGCAAAATTTTGCAGGTATGTTACTGGTAACTCCCCCAAAGACCGATAAAAAAATTGGATGGCCACGCCCACTCCACCTACCTAAACCGATACACCTGTTGGTGTAAATCGATAAACCCATATATCTCACGCAATTTGAAAACTTAAGTCACCAAATTTTAAAGGTATATTGCTAGTAACAACCTTCATAAATGTGGAAAACAAATTTTGGACCACGCCCACTCCCGCCCACAAAAAACGAAAAATGCCTGTATCTCCCGCAATTTAAGAGCTACAGTCACCAAACTTTGAAGGTATATTACTAAGATCGAACTCCAACATTTTTTCGGCCACGCCCACTCCCGCCCACAAAAAACGATAAATGCCTGTATCTCCCGCAATTCAAGAGCTACAGTTACCAAACTTAGAATACCTTATATTACTAAGATCGGGCCACGCCCACTCCAGCCCCCAAAAACGATAAACCTATAATGCATTAAAAGCTTGGTTCAGGGTATATGGTAGTCGAGCTCACTCGACTACAGCCTTCTTTCTTGTTAACCTTTGCACGTGCTGCGAATAATGCCAGTATTTACGGTGGAATGCGCCCTCCATTCAAAGGTTTTACTCCGACTTACACACTAATTCTCTTCCCCAAATAATGCCTGCTACACTCGAGAGAAAAACAGTCTACATTTTAGAACTCATAGTTTTGGTGCCAGAGTTGGTCACTATATCATTAAAAAGTCCATTTCTAAAACGTATATTGTGACTTTCTAAAAATTCAAATTTCTAATTGCATTTCAAAATTAAATTGTGAATTTTTCTAACAAATATGTCCAAATTCCAGCGTACTGTTTGTTTTCTAATGGGTGTACATTGAAGGAAAATTTATATATTTTTAGTTGCTTCTATTATTAATATTTAGAATTTTCAGAAGTCACAAATACATTTTTTGTCTTAAAATAAATGTTTAAAAACAAATTTAAAATACGATCATGTAGATTTGTGATACGATTCACACTGAGTGCTGTTATCAGGGTTCGCGTTTCCTGCATTATCACCACTGAACCTGATTTTGAAAAAATTAAGTTGAATAGACTAATTTGACAGTACTAAAAATAAGTTATTCTATCTACATTTAGAAAAAAATTTGGTAAATCTTAATAGAAGTATATATATAAATTTTTCTTGTTTATGCCATAATTAATAATGTATATGAATATTAAATGTAAATGTGTAAAATACATAAAAAAAACAACAATAAACTGGATAGTTTACATATTTTTTCAACATTTTAGAAAAATGCACCCAATTTTTTTTATAAGTGTATCCTCTAATTAGGAAAACATGTAATTAACACATTCCAATCTACACAATAATATATGTATATATATGTATGTATATATATCAATCGCTTCACTCAAAATAGCATCCGGAAACACTCCAATATGTATCGGTACGTTTACTTTTACATAAATCATGTGCTTAAGTTCGTTTCAATATTAATTATAAACTGGACTGATTCACAACCCAGTTCCATGTAACTAAGTCAGATGAAATTGCACTTGTTCTAGTTTAGATTGGCATCGAACTTGAACTATTCTCATTTATAACATTTACGTGTTCTGTGCATAGGTCATGTTTTCTACAACTGATCAACTGATTTTGTTTACCCTTGTAGAGGGTGCTTCAATTGTGTGTTAAAGTTTCCAACAAATGTGAAATATAAAATTAATAGTCGCACGTAAAATGTGAAAAATTCACAATATAAATATTTGATTAAAGATTTTTTTAAAAATATATAATAAACGAAACTTGTTAAATTAGATGAAATTATTATTATTAATAATTCAAATATAACTAAAATTTATTGCTAAACGCAAAAAAAAAATAAATGAAATGAAAAGTAATGAAAATAATTTGTTTAAACAACATTTTTTCATTTCAGATTCATTTTACACATATGTATATATTTATTTTTTGCATTTCGATATTGTTGATTTGGTAAGTAACTTTGCACACTTCAGGTCAAATTTTTACCATCTTCGACAAGGGAATGCAAACTGCAGCACATTTTTATGTAGAAATACATAGAAAATAACAGTAAAAATAAAAATGGTACCATTATTTTGTTGTATACAATTAATTAATGTATACAGCTAAGTAACGGGATCGATCATTATAATGTTAGGCTATAATGAATGACTAGGTTTATTTTGTTTTATATATATATATTTATAATTTTATTTATTTATATCTTTCGATTTTTTGATCCGATATTGCCAATGAGTACTAGATTTATATTATTCAAAATATATATATTTGTTTTCTATCTTTTGATTTGGGATTTTGTTTTTAATTCCGATTCAAAATTTCGATTGTTAGCATGCAAATCTAATACCACTACCGATTCAGATTTCGATTTGACAACACTGTAAAAAAGACACCTTATAAAGGGACTTACCAAACAAAGGCACCACCACTTCCAGCAATTTCCAGCTGCTTGGTAAGCAAATCCTTCATGCCCTGACCCGTGATTAACTCCCGAGATTTCTCCACATTATCCTTTGACTTGGTCATATCACAGTTTATGTATGTATTTCACAACGGGATTATAATAAAATAGAAAATAGCACAGACTATTTTTTATAACACTTCACAATCTTAAATATTTTTATATATATTTAAATATATATTTTTTTAAGTGTAGACAAGTTCAGTGGGTCGTTCACTCGATTTGTGTCTAATAATGTATATATTGAAATATATACATATATATATGTATATTTATAATCTACGGCAATCCAGAAACACTGATAATACGGAATGTAAGGACCACAAAAAAATACACAAAAATATAGATCAACAAATGCAGTATTGCAATTGAGATTGTGAAAGCAACTGTAAATGTGTCTTTTTTATTTATTTATATTTATATATTATTTTTTGTTTTCACTTTCAAAATTTTTTTTTATCTATTTGTCCTATTTTCTTAATATGCTTTACGCTTCATGTTTATCGTTGACACGTTTTTTGTCTTCTGTTTTTCTCTTTGCTTGTCAAATTTTTTTCGTTTGTGTTAGAATAAACATGAAAAAAAATTGAATTGAATTTGTGTTTTTTCTGTTTCTAATTTTGAATGAAATGTCGAGCGATGCACGGCGATGCAGTTGTCGGTGTTGCTTGTAAACGTCCGCTAACAACTACTTGCCGCTTCAAAGGCGTCCCACAAACTAAGCCCACGGGAGGTCGATCGCAACATTTTGTATGCGAGCACACACACATACTTACGCACTCATTACAAAATACGAATCGTCGCCGTCGTCTTCTTTGTCGTGCCCGGTTTGGGCTGCGTTCGGCTTCGGCTCTTCCCGTTCTATTTACTTATGCTTGATATTTGAGTTTGTCGCTGTGTGCGAGTGGTGCAATGTAGTCTGCATGCAAGAGAGTTTACTTTGCAGTGACAATTGTAGACTGTAAAAACTCTACTCAAAACACACACATTCTCATCCCTTAAGAGTACCTGGCTTAAATATATATTTATGCTTATTCTTGCCTTGAAGAACCCTTACCCGCAATAAATCTAAGCAAACATGCTTTCTCTCTTTCACTCTCTATCTAGCTAGCATATATAATACTATTATATACATATATACACATAGATATGTATGCATATATATTGATATACACATATGCATATATTGTGTGTGTGTGTGTGTGCACTTGAACATTCCTTTACATTGGCGCTGCGTATAATTACAATTCAAATGAATATTCGTATGGGCGATAATTGAGCACTGAGCTCTGTTTACACTTTACATTTGAATTGCGTTATCCATTAAGCGGATAATGAACACAGTTAAGAGTCATGCTCTCACTTGGCATCTCTCTTAAAATGCGATAAATATGAATGAATTCTGTGTTTGTATGTAATGTTAATGGTAATGATATGTTGAACCATGAAAGCGGAAGAAATTAGAATTTACATTGCCTTTTAAGTCTTTTCGTTATGTAAACAATCTTGCATTTGAATACTTATACTTCTATGTACACTTAGACAATAATTGATCTAAATTTTGTTAATAGATTATCAAATTGAAAGACAATATATAAAAATTGTTGTTAAAAATGATTTTTAAGTATTAGAAAAAAAATATCTAAAAATTGAAAGCCAATCCCAAAAATATTGTGATTTTCCAATATTTGAGAAATTTTGTATATTACTAAGAAAATCATTTAAAGCTCTATAGTTTAGAAAAAGTCATTTCCTTCGCCGTAGCTTTTAATTAACTTAAAGGAATTTATAAACTATCTAAAATGATTTTATATATGCGAAATATTAAAAAAAAAAAATGTTATTAATAAACACTATTAAAAACGTCAAACTGTAAATTATTTATTAATTAACATATTAATAAAATTAAAAAATGCAAAACCATGTGTTTTTAGACAGCCACTACTATACATTTTAGAAATTTTATTTCTGAACAATTTGGTGATTTATCCTTGACGCAAGAAATTTACAAAATGTAAGTTGATTTTTCTGAGTGTATGCATGTTTATCTGTGGGAAATTGTTCATGCTTGAGCGATTCTGTTCGTTTTTCCTTATCTACAATGAGGGGAGCTCTTAAGCCTTAATCTTTAATTGGTTTGTTGAGATTGACAACCTTCGCTTATATATAAGATATCTCAAGCTTGAACCCGATTTCTATAAATTGACCCCATTGAAGGATACCAATTGAGTATTGAGGTTGCCGGTATTAGAAGTTATATATTCATGTGTATAGCTTTTATTTAAAAAGCTCTCAATTAATCGATTTGAACTACGTCAATCGAATGGAAAACGTAAGCAACAACCATGGGATTTTTGTTTTAATTCTGAGCGGGTGAAGGGTATCCAATGTTCGACACCGTATTTACGAATCATTCATATACCCTGTATCCATTTAAATTGGGTGTAATGAAGGTTCTCAAGTTTATTTCCTTTTATTAACAGCTTGCCCAATGTCGGTAAAAACCTATTAAAAACAGAAACAGTAATAGCCTTAAATTAGAATGAATACATTTCTAATAAGGCTCGTGTTTACCTTCAACTAATATTAATAAGTGTCACAATTTTTTCTAGATATATACATACATATATATTCTGGTTATATATATGTATGTCATATAATATCTAAAAGTTTTACGTTTCTCATAGAGTTGAGTACAGGGTATTTTATAACAAGCTCTAATTCTCTCTCTCTGCCTCTCTCGCACTCTCGTTTGCTAATTTTGTCGTCTTAATGCATCGCTTTAATTATTGTATTGTTTTTTTCATGTTCGTATTCCATTGAACGCGTCTAACGGCGCTTCCACAATAGACGATCCTCAGCAGCTTTCAGTGGTAGTTAGTTTTTTTTTTGTTTCCTTTGTTTTCTTTTCTATTTATAATTTTGCGCATGCACATGGGCGTGTTTGTGTGTGTGGGTGGGTGGGTTGGTCTTTGGATTTAGTTATTACTGTTGTTGTTGTACTCTCACAGTCACACACACACATTCTTTCACAAACAGTTAAAACGTTCGTTTATCCAATGCGCACGTACGAAGCCCTAGCACCCAATTGCCACGCCCATCACTTTCACTCTCGATGCTGCAGATTGTAGTGTGCCCATTCATCAGATCAGCAGTGTGCCCATTCATTATATTTACTTGGCGCTAATCTAATAAATTTGAGCTGATTCAATCAAAACTAAAATTGCCGAAATATATGTAATTCTTGTTAATTTTTATTATTCAATGTGCAAATGACGTTCAAATAGAATTAGGCTTTGCGCTAAATAAAACTAAATTATCATGATAGATTAACAACAGAAATCTATCCGTACTCTTATACTATATATATTTATAAACGACAATTGCTTTGATTGTAGAAATCTGGTTTTGATGTCGAAGCTCAAAAATTTGCTCGTCTTGTCTGCCTGCTTAAGTGAATGATTGCCCACAAAACGGGAGCTTAGAATATATACATACATATACAATATTTATGCATATTTAAATACAATGCAAATTAATTCGTCCACAACGACCCAGATTTGGACTAAACTGAGTCAATTAAATGAGAACGTAACAGTGACTAGCTAAAAACACTTGAGAGGCTCAGCCGTGTAATTACACTCAGAACAAAAGTAAATGTTCTTCAAAATGTAAAAAAAAAAATATTAAATGATAAAATATTGACTGCAAGAATAAACCTTATTTTTAAAAAGACACAAACTTTAATTTTAGTAATATACTTACTGAATAATCAGTTGACTTACACTTACTGCCGAATCAATGGCAATTGACAAAATATCAGCTTGATTTATCCATTAAACTGACTTAATACCATTTTGCACACTTTGCACCCTGCTTAGCCATAGCCAAAGTTGAGCAAACAGATGAGACCCAAGACAAAGATGCCATAGAAGGTGATGTTGTACAGATTGAGGCGACTCAGCAGACTGGCAACATAGCCCGGACTGATGCTGGAATATCGATTCTTCTGCTGGACATCGAGAAGATCTCGCCAACCGACAACCTGAGGCCTGATGAGAAACAGAGCATTTATTGCCGCCCTGATTCCACTCTCCACGGCGCCACCCATAAGATTCCGATTGTTGATAGCAACTGCCGCTGAACTGGACCAAACGATGCGATGCCAGGGCCTGGTTTGGGGTCTATTCAATGCCGTATTCAGTTCACAGATCTCTTCTGTGTACTCCAAAGGATCGAGCATCTTCTTACCAAATTGCTCGGCGAGCAAATCGAGGATTTTGTCTCGAACAGTTTCCGTCTCCACATCGATATCGTGCAGCATATAGCCGCCATATTCATTTGGATTTTGTTCATAGCCCACGACCAACGGATGCAAATTCATAAAATTACTGGAATAACCCTTCGATGACCAATAGGATTTATCGTAATCGATTGTAAATTGAGTGATGACAAATTTGGTTTGACTGCTGATTCTCGAGGAATCTCGAAACTGCGTCGGCAACTGTGGCTTGAATCTCAACTGATTCACCTTGTTCCAGGGTATGGCCAGGATTACGGCTTGTGCTATATGACTACCTCCATTAGAATCCATCACTTGCACATAGTTCTTAAAGTGTTCCAGTTCGACAACTTTTACTTCACTCAGGATTTCTGTGTGCTTTAATTTCGAAAGCAGCGTTTCGAGCAGATCCTTGCAAGACACATCCATCACAGTCAACGGCAGGCGCATAAATCTGTAATGATGAATGAGAGAGGAAGGAATACTATTTCCCTAGTTCACCTACAAATCGACCAGGACACTCAATCCCCCTGAGCTGCTGCACAGGCACATAAACTCATCGTAGTTGATTTCGCTCGGCGGTAAACCTGAAATCAGCAGCACCAAATTGAACATAAATTGGCGCGATTTGTTGAAGAACAGATTCGTAGAAATATGTCGTTCCATTGTTGGGACTCGCTTGCGAAACCTATCGATAAGAATATGAAATCAACTCTGCACTAATTGAGTTTTGAATATCAGCTCGTAATCCCAATTTGACACTCACTGAAAATGCAGCCCATTAAATTTCTTCATGCGCAGATCGAGCATATCGATATAGCGCCATAGCTCAAAGCTGGCCGGCGTTGAGGTCAAGCCGCGATCCAGGTCCCAGCAGCGATTCAGCTGATCAGTGTTCAGATTGTGCTGTCTCACGGACACATTCAACTGGCTGAGGAAGGTGATGAGTTCAGTTTGCTCCTTGTTCACAATGCGGGAACCATTGCTGCCCAGTTGTCCGCCTGGTTTGCGATTCTCGTCTATAATACGCATATTGATCGAACTGTCTTTGGATAAGATTTTGACGGCCGATGTTAAGCCGGAAAGGCCGGCTCCCACAATGAGTATATCGAGCTCAGGTAAATCGTTGCCAAAAGGTAAATCCATATAAATTGTTATGACATATTCAAATTAAAAAAAAAATCACATAAGTTTGAAAGCAAATGCAAATTGAGTTCCTTAAAATTAAAAATAAATATAAAAAAATGTACTTGATTAATTTAGCACAGCAGGCAAAATGTGTTTTTCCATGCACTCTCACCAGTAAATAATTTCCATGCACTTGCCAATTTTGATTCACTGATGCGTACATCTGCTAAGATAGTCTATATACAGCAACCAGCAAGGCATGCAAATGATCAAATTTTGTAAGCCTACAAGTATGCTGTAATCAGGTAAATGCCTAATTTTGTTTCACTGGTGTGCGCATATGCCCTCTATAAAAACAAGCAAATAAAACAATGTAGAGTAACCATAACTTTGCTTCACTGCTATCTTACCCTCTACAACAACCAGCAAATCAAACAATGTTGAGTGACCATAACTTTATTTCTCTGGTGTGTGCATATGATATCGTACCCCATACAACAACCAGCAATTCAAATAATTTAGGGTGACCATAACTTTGTTTCACTGGTGTGCGTATATGCTATCATACCCTTTACAACAACTAGCAAATCAATAATGTAGTGACCATAATTTTGTCACTAGTGAGTGCACTTGCTATCGTGTCCTATACAACAACCAGCTAATGAAGTAATGTAGAGCGACCATAATTTTGTGTCACTGGTGTGTGCGCATGCTGTCGTACCTTATACAACAACCAGCAAATGACAAAATGTAGAGCGACCATATTTGTGGGTGCCCCTAAAAGTATGCTGTATTCATGTTAAAGCATAATTTTGTTCAATTGGTGTGTGCATATCCAATGTTATCTCATATAACAACCTCTGATATCATTCATATTTGAGTGTGCCCCTAAAAGTATACTTCTTAAAGCATACACAAAAACTGATCGGGAGTTCAAATTCTTTGTTTCCCTAAAAGTATGCTGCAATTAAGATAAAACTTATTAAAGCTGCCAGCTTAAGATTCAAGTTTAATGATCGAAACAGCTCAAAAGAGAGCGGAAATAACAATTTTGTCAAAATATTAGAAAAAAAGTATGCATACTTACAACTCGCACATAACTGAAGCACAGCAAATTTCCTCTCAATCTGAGCAACGTTATCACCAAATGAGTGTGAGGCACATTTCCGCTGCGGATTGAAGTAAACAGAAAATAGCACGCATAAAAATCAAGCATGGCTAATGCCCAAAAATGTTTGTTCATTTCGATATGGAATTCCATCAATTTACAACTAATGGCAAACTTAACGGTTAATGAGTTAAATTAAGCATTATTATAAAAAAGATTAAAATTAAGTAAAGAAATTACGTACATATTATTTAAACACAATAAATCAATACTGAAGTTAAATAGCAGACATTAAAAGGAGGGATAGCTTTAAAAATATTTACAACAAAAATAAACTATTATGACTCAAAACAGAAAAAAAAACAAATAGAACAACTAAAATACAATTAAAAAAGGGCTTGAGGAGATAGAAGAGTAAAATAGGTGTTAGGAAAGGGGTTTTCAAAATACTGAGAATTTTCAACACTACAATTTTAACATATATAATAAATATGTAAATATATATTTCTCCTACTTCTCTATGAAAAAGCAAAGTGCATTGCTTTTATTTTAAAAACCTGTTTTCAAGATTTCTTGTCAACGTAAACTTATCATTTATCAATAGCATTAAGTTTTTATTCAAATAAATGATTTGGTGTTATGTATATAAATAATTAAAATAAGTTATACTCTGCTATATACATATATTTTATAAATTTATGATTTCGTATGATAAGTAAGACCATTAAAAAACGTTGGCATTATTACTATTAATATGAACATTTAACTGATAGCACTATTTAGCACTCGAGCACTGAACTGCACTTAACACAAATATATGAGTATATATAAATGCGAATAATACTGAATTCTCTTATCGTTATCAGCTGTTGCGTCTTACGGATGTCTGTGTTCCATTTCTGCACCTAGAGTCCCAATTTCCGAGCTAATCGTTAAGCAAGTTAAGCAACCCGATTCAAACAAATCAACAAAGTAAAGCTTGCTTTAGCTCAACGAAGATTAAATTCCCTACACTCAGAAAAAAGTCACACTACATTTTTGAATATCGTCACACTTATTTTTTAGAAATTAGGTTTCTAAAATTTATTTCTAAATATTAAGGATTATTTTTCTAAAATGTATGAGAAATATATATAATTTCCAGAGTTTTATATTCTATGTGTGCAACATTGTAAGAATTCTTATTTTAGCTTCTTTGTTACTTATTTTATTAATAAACAATTTGTATTATTAGATTTCACATATAAAAACATTTGTAGATAATGCATTTAAATTAATTTAAATTAATTGAATTTAAATTAAATTAAAAACACGACAAACAAATGACACAGAAAATAGCATTACATGTTTCCGACTTTTAGAATGGACTTTTTTATACTTTTAAAAAATGCATTTTTTATTAATAGTAAATAATTATAATTTTGTTGTTGTCGATTTAAGCCAAGCCTTTCTAAATTTTAAAAATATATTTCCTAATGCTTATAAATTATTTCTAAAAACAAGAAAAATATTCTTCATTTTAGTGCAATTTTCATTTTAGAGTGATCTTCATTTTGGATCGATTTACTTAAATTTAGTACGATTTTTTTCGAGTGTAGTTAAGCCTTTTTCAATGTTATAATTTCGTAATTGACTTCCCAAAGACGCACAGTCTATGCTGCTCAATATATATAAATATACATATGTACATATATATAAGCATATATATATATGTATATATTAGGGTTGGGGAATGTCACCCTCAATGGTTGACAAATTATATATTAAAATTGTCAAGCCCTCTACGAATGTATTTTGAAATACAGAAAGTGCTGCAAAGTTCATTGCTTGCCAGCGACAGTTGAGATAATATTTTTTATTAAACAATAATTGTAAATAAAACACATATAGAAATAAAACAACGTTGTTCTTGCGTTATGGTATTAATTGTAGACGACACCATTCGACTACCCTGCACAAATGTATTTCGAAATAATGAATTTACTCTGTCAAATCGAGGCCAAATTTGAGCTTCCAAATTCTGTTTCTGATACTTTTCAGTACTTTACTACTTTTTGACATAGAAAAATAGGAAAAAAGTTGAGTTGATATTGCGTTGTCCGTCTGCTTCTCTATGAACTAATGGATCTCAGACTTAAGAAGACCTACAGACCTGAAATTGGAAGAATAAGCTCTTCGGAATACCTGATTGAAGTCAGAATTACAGCGGGATCCATTGATTATAATTTTATGTCGCATTTAATATTAGATCCGCTGTTTGACCATAATAAAATATTTGGAATTCAGCTTGATTCCGATTCCGATACTGAGTTTTAATTCCAACACCTCATCCAAAAAAGTCCATTGAATGCCAAAACAGAACCAAAGCTGAGTAAATATTGTATTTTTTTTTTCAATTTTTATTTAATAACAAATAAATGTATGATATTTTAAATTGAGTTTCTTGTGACTTTTCGTATGCTTAAACTTATGAGTTGGAATGTTTTCTGCATCGAATGAATAATAATTATGAACAATAAATGCGAATTGCTCAAATGCAAATCCAAATTCATCGGCAGAAACTCGTCACCCCCCTCCCCCCCTCTGCCATCGCCTCATCCTCATCCTCATCCGTCTCTTCCTTTCCATCTCCTTCTGTATTTTCATCTCCTTCTCCATTTTACGTCTGTTTATCTCTCTTCGTGTCTCCCTCCCTCTCTTTTTAATTTTCCTTCTCCACGTCCCACTCTCTTTCTCCCTCTCCCTCACCCATACTATTAACCTTACGCCTTCTTCAGCATCGTCTTCAGCTCCTCATCTTCCGGAGAGTGCCCCCTACTCCTCTGGTGTTTCTTGCCAAAGTTTTCGGCATCTTCAATGGTCTCCGGCATGGGGCTGTTCAGGGTCTCCGGCAAGAGCAGCGACAACAGGCCAGCCGTCAGCGACAAGGCACCACAAATGACCAACGGCAGGGGTCGCCAGATCTCGCCGAGAAGATTGAGATACGGCGCCAGAATGCCACCAACGCGGGCGACCATCGACGAGGCGCCCAAACCCACATTACGCACCACAGTCGGAAATTGCTCGGCCGTAAAAATGTAGACAGTGCCATACGACGAGGTGATGGCCAATTTGCCGATCATGGCACAAGTGATGAGCAACCAGTCCATGTGGCTGGGCACCAGCACGGTTGCCAACAGACTAATCCCGGCAACCAACATGGCGCCACACAGCGTCGAGCGACGACCCCAGCGATTCAGGGTGAACAGCAGCAGGGAATAACCGGGAATCTCAACAGCGCCGGAGAAGACAAAGTTGAGCAGTTGATTGCCGCCCAGATTATTGGTGTTCCAGGAGAGGCCGTAGTAGACGCCACTGTTGACAAACCAGTCGAAAAATATGAGCAACGTTTTGCGCCGTAAGTTGGGATATCGCAGCAAATCCCAAACGGAAGCGGAGGGTTGCTCCGCGGCAGTCTGCGCCTGCTCCTTCTTTTCCGTCTCCTCCCGGACAAGCTGCTCGTAGATCTCGCTGGGTATTTGGACACGATTCACACGGGCCGCCTTGTCGATGATGACAAAGGCCTCCTCGCTGCGACCCTTCGAGAGGAGCCAACGTGCCGACTCCGGTATTAGCCAATAGTAAGCCATAAAAAGCAAACCCGGCAAAGTCAGCGCAATTTGCAGCCAACGCCAATCCCTGATCAGATAAGCAAATCCCGCCGTAAGCATAAACCCGACGGAGAAGAACATCTGCACTGTGACGCCGGCGAAGAGGCGATAGGTGGCACCCACCATTTCCATGGCAATCACGTAGGCCACCAAAAAGACACCCGACGTAGTCGCTCCAACAATCAGCCGTGCAATGGTATAGGTAAAGTAATCCGGTGCCAGACCCGCCGTAATACCGAAAACCAGCTGAATCACGAGCGAGGCAAAAAATGTCGGCTTTCTGCCCCATTTATCGCTGAGCTGGCCAAAGATGAAGCTGCCCAAAAGGACGCCCAGCATAAACATTGAATCACTTGTGGCACTCAGCAGACTACGGCCGCACACCATATTCCATTCCGTAACAGCGCTATTCCGGTATTTGGACTGATCGTAGAGGTAACTGCTACACGTCAACGTGCCACTTGTTGTGGCGCTCAGATTGCCACTCAAATAGGATTCGTTGTAGGCCACATTGTAATATTCGCAGGTATTCAATTTACCCGTAATCCGATCCGTCGGATAGGCAAGTAACCAGTGAGCTTGGGGCAGGGATTGATAGGTGGCAGCTGCCACTTCGTGTGGCAGGCGGCAACGGTGCTCGGGGCGAGCAAGTAGGAAAACCCCCGCCAATTTGTGGAAGGCACAAACGATGGCCGGCAAGCAGAGCAGCAAATAAATCCGTTTCTGATAACGTCCAAATTCACCCAAGTGGGTTATAACATCATCGTAGCCCATTTTTGTTATTTAATTAATTCCCAAATTGCCTTTATATTGATTTCGTATTAATTTTAAGCGAAATATTAATAAAAGCCTATATTAATACATATGAATATATATATATAAATATTGCGCTTGTTTCTGTTAAATTTCGAAAAGAGCGCGCGAAAAACAACCGCACGCGATCTGTGCCAGTTGGCGACTGATAGACAGATGACGTCGACTTGCTGCTGGGCAACGAAAGTGTCAAGAACGCATTCGACATTGACTCTCAACGACGGCGACGCAGCAGCGACTTCTCTGCTGAAGCTCTCACGTCGCTCAACATTTGTAACCAACAAGAAAGAAAATTCGGCTTGACTAGAATATACCCTGCATGCAGTTTTTATATATAGGTTTAATAAAGAATTTCATTTAAAATTCATTTAAAAATAAATCAATTATTAAATTATCAATCAATCAAATCATTTATTAATACATTTTAAGTGGAACATATATATCCATTAAAAATTTATTCAGCAATTAAATATATTCTAGATTTATTCGAAAATTTACCTTTAAGGTGTCCTGACTGCTCAGTCGAGAAAGATCCTTAAATTTCAATGCATATATGTGTCTTATCTGATGCAGGCGATTGTAAGGCAATCTTCTCTTGCAAAAAAATATAGAGTTTCTTTTATTTGTTTTAGAAATATATTGTATTATTAGGAAAGATATCTCTAAAAAGTATTATTTTCAGTATTTTCAGAGTGTACAATCTCAACTTCCAATCCCAATCCTAATTTGTTGATTTACTAATATGTACAACAAAAACCACACGCATATTCCCCATTCACAACTTACGTACACATGCATAAATTTACAGTTATGTGCCAACGCTGCTGTCTCACACAAATTGAGTCAAGGATGCTCAGTCAGCTGCTTGCCACAGTTTGAGCAATTCAAGGTCAAAGAGAGGCGCTCCTCAACGCATATGCACATATGTGTGTGTGTGTCTGCGTACAATAGCTGCTCTCTTACACAATTGCGTTTATGGAGCTTAGGATACCCAGTCAGCTGATCCAAGGTCAAAGAGAACCGCTGCATGTATGTGTTTGTGGGTGTACGTGTGACACACAATTTGATCAGTGTCCGAAAATATGTACAACATAATTCCTGCTCAATTGGCAATATTCCATCAACTTTCTCACGCTCTACTCTCTCCACTCTCTCTCTCTCTCGCTCTCCCTTCATTATCGGCTGCTGTCAGTTCTCTCTCTTCGTTCTACATCCTCAACCCAATCTTTGTTTGAGCTCCGTAACAAGTTGAACAACACGCGACACTTATTTAACATTTGCTTATAAACAAAGTTGACAATTCATTTGCATATTGTATGATTTAATTTGTTGCGTTAGATGCCCTTGCACAGTAGAAAAAATAACTTTTATAATGCATTCAAATGAGCCGCGGTGCATTAAATAAAAATTTTTATATACATATAAAAATGCATATGTATGTGTGTGTATGCTTAAGTATGCATGTGTATGTATGTTGTTTGTTTTTGTTTCCAAGTATTCCAGTTCAAGTTTAAATCATTAGTTTATTGCTCGAGTGTGGATGTTTTTATATTTATTTTCCCTATTGTTTTTTTGTTTTGGTTTTTTTTTTTTTTGCTTGAATGTTTTTACATTTATATTTTGAATCTGTTTTAGTCTATTGCATTTTTGCTTGAGTGTAGCTGCTTTTTTATTTCTCAAATAATTGATTTTTTTCTTGATTGTAACTGTATTTCTTTTAAATTTTATTTTTTAATTTTTTTGCTTACTTTGAATTTAATTAAAATTTTGTCTGGAAATGAGAGTCTCTTGTTTTTCTGCAGATAACGAAAAAAGTCAGATACATAAAATAACATTAACAACTGAAAATCAAAATATGCGGAAATATTTTTCAACACATTTTTGCTCTTTTTATAATTAGATAGAAATGAAATAGCTCGTTTAAATTTTACAGAATTGTTCAGAATTTATTTACGTTTGCTACTTATGCCAAATACAATATTTGTATGCCAAAATAAGCACGTGCCGATAAAGATAACATTGTCTAAAAATTCGATAAGTATAATAAGTAAATAGTAAGTACAGTTTAAATAAGTACAATTATCGTATACACACATATACATATTTATATATTGTAAATTCATACATAATACAGATTAGGGGAACAGGGGCTTAGATTATGGAAACAGTTCAGCTTAGGCCAAGAAGAGAGCACAGCTCTATCTTTCACTCTCTTAAGCAGGCATTTCAATTATTAAAGTGGGGACAGTCTTGGCTGCAAGCATTTTATTTCTAAAGTGGGAACAGTTTAGGGAAGAGAACACAACTGGATGTGACTCTTACGCATGCATTTTAAAACTAAAAGACCCACTCCACAAACAGCAAGCCCGTCCCGTTGAATGACGAGTATGGTCTGGAAACATGTGACATGGCCATGGATTTTGAGGACTAAGACTGGGTTGCACTTCAGATAACTAAGTCACCGCCTACCTAACTCTAACGCTGCGCCCTTCCAGCGCGCCCCCACTGCCTCCTCTAGTCATGGTGCGGCAACTGGTGCTGCTCCAACAATAATAAACAGCTAATGACTGTTAAGCAAAAACCAATATTAGCCATTAATCAAGGAGCCAAATAATTGTGTGAAAGTACTTAAATGAAAGAAAGACAGAAATGAAATTGTTCTTGTGTTAAACTATATTTTCTAAATATTTCGAAACAAATTTCTACAATTATGAAAGATTTGCTTTAAATGGATATTTCCAAAAATATGTTTATTAAAATATACTTTCTATTACTAAGATGATTTTCTAAAAAGTAGGAATGCAAAAAATATTGAAAATTGCAATTAATTTTTCTCTCTCGACTATAATGAAATTACAAATGTTAATGATAATATAAGTAATAAAAAAGAGAAAAATATATTTATGATTCTAAAATAGCCATATTAAAAAACAACACCCTGTAAGTTAAACTTATTTTTGTTTAAATTTTAATTTCATAACTTTTAGGAAACCATAAAAATCATTCCCCCTTCAGATCTAAATGCTTAAGGCGCAATTATTTTCTAAGCGCTGTTTTTTTTATTTTTTCTTCCGTCTTTTTTGTTTCTTTTCTTATACTTTTTTTGGCTTGCAACTGAGATTTTCAGTAATTTAATACTCTGTCTTTTTTTCTTTCGTTATTTGCTTGTCTCTCTTCTTTCTCTTTATTCGTCATGGACAAAAAATTGTGCTCGGAATTGGAAAGTGAATGACCTCGGAAAAGAAGAAGAAGAAGGACTTCAGCTAAGTTAATTAATTACTGTCATTATTAACTATTAATTTTAATATTTGTTAACAAATTACACTTTGTGGCCATTGGGTAAGTTGAGTGGCTGCGTTTCCAGCTCCCTGCCCCCTTCCAGATCCTTCTTGCTGCTCTTCTCCCGCTTTCCAAATCGCTCGCCATCCGCAATTGTTTCCAGTGTTGGCTTATTATGAGTCTCCGGCAAAAGTAGAGATACAAAACCGCCGGATAAAGCGAGTATGCCGTATATAACCAATGGCAAAGGTTTCCAGATGCTGTTCAATGCATTCAGGTAAGGGGCAAGCATTCCAGTCAAACGGGAAACCATTGAAGCGGCACCCATTCCAACCGTGCGCACCACAGTCGGAAATTGTTCACTGGAAAACAGATAAATGGTGCCGTAGGCACCGGTGATAGCCAGTTTACCCAACATGGCAAAGGTGATCATGAGCCCCTGCATCTCAACTGGCACCAGGATGGTTGCCAGCAGACTAATCCCTGCCAGCAACATGCAGCCACAGAGTATCGAGCGACGACCCCAACGATTTAAGGTCAGCAGTAGAAAACAATAGGCGGGTATTTCCACGGCGCCAGAGATGAGGAAATTGAGCAGGACATTGCCACCCAGATTGTTGGTGCTCCAGGAGAGGCCATAGTAGACTCCAGTGCACACGAGCCAATCGAAGAAAATGACAAGCGTTTTGCGGCGCAAATTCGGATAGTGAAAGAGATCCCAAACGGAGGCGGGTTTGCTTGGGGTAGCCACCTGATCCTCTTGATCCTCCTCACGCTTTTTCTGCATTAGCTTAAGATTAAGCTCTAGATTGAGTTGCTTCTCCTGTTCCGCCTTGAGCTCCTCCTTCTCTTGCTCCCTCTGCAACTCAAGCTTCAGCTTCAGCTTTTCCTGCTCCTTCTCCTTCTCCTCGCCCCCATCCAGTAGCCGCTCCAAAGTCTCTCTGCTAATCTCCACACGATTAAATTTTGCCGCTTTCTGCATCACATCCAAGGCCTCCTCCCGCTTACCCTTCGACAGCAGCCAACGCACCGATTCGGGTATAATCCAATAATAGCCCATAAAAATCAATCCCGGCAATGTTAGCGCAATCTGCAACCAGCGCCAGTCGTGAATAAAATAAGCAAATCCCGCCGTAACCATATAGCCCAAGGAGAAGAACATCATGACAAAGATGCCGGCATAGAGACGCTTCGAAGGACCAACCATTTCCATGGCAATCACATAGGCAACCAAAAAGACGCCCGATGTTGTGGCACCCACAACTAATCTGGCTGAAGTATAGCTATAGTAATCAGGTGCCAAGCCCGCCGCAATGCCAAAAATCAGCTGAATCACGAGTGAGGCAAAAAAAATCGGTTTTCGACCCAATTTATCGCTGAGTTGGCCAAAAATAATGCTGCCCAAAAGGACGCCCAGCATAAACATTGAATCACTTGTGGCCGCAAGAAATTCCCGGCCACAAACCAAGTCGAATTCGGTAACGGCACTATTCTCGTAATTGGAGCGATCGTAGATGAATCGATTGCAACTATGCGTCTCATTGCTGAGCCTGTGAAAACTTTCGCTGTCGGTGTCGTATTCCAGTTCGTAGAACTCGCAGCGTTTACTGTCACCCGGCGGATAAGCGAGCTCTGTAAGCTCCTTAGTTAGCTCAAAGCTTTGATTCGTCTCATTTGACAGCGCACAGCGAAATTCCGGCTTGGCGAGCAAAAAAACGCCGGCAAGTTTGTGAAATGCAACCGGCATCGATGTCAAACAGATCAGCACATAAATTATACGCTGATAGTGTCCAAAGTCGCCCAACTCCACAATAACCTCATCGTAGCCCATTACTTTATTTATTTTTTTTTTAAATTGGTGAAATTGTTAATTTTTTGTAGTATTTTGTTTATAGCCCCAAAAAAATTAAAATAAATTATGAGCCGTTAATCGTCCGCCTCGAACACTTGCCGCGAGCGCGTCGCGTGAATCACTGAAAGCTTTTCTACGATTGCAGCTTTCTTTAAGCAGCGTGTATCTCGTGATTTGTTGCGCGAGAGTGACGTGTACTTTAGCAACACGCAGAGAGCGAGAGAGCGCGCGAAAGCCTAATTATGTTTAGCGACAACAACAGCAACAAGTTCGCCGTAAAACACGTGTTGCGATTGCGGATCTCTTTTCCAAGAGTCGTCAAGCAGAAGAAGAAGCAGAAGTGTTCTTTGAACCCCCGAATTATGGAGTGATTCGTCACTTGCGTCTGCTTCGGCAAACGGAATGGAACTGAAAACCTAAAAAAGCTCAACGATTGAACGATTGAAGGCCACGCAAAGACTGCTGCGGGAATAAGTTCTGAGAATACAGCCAACGATTGCATGTCCCACATACGCTTACACACACACATATATATATATATATATATGTTAGTGTACACTCAGAAGAAAAATTAACTAAACAATATAAACTGTTTCTTGCTTTCAGAAATGACTTCTAAATGTAAGAACAAAAATGTTTAAAAATTGTAAATACTCGTACACGCGAATAACATTGGTCTTAAATGAAAATCGCTGAAAAATATCAAGTTTTTCTTGTTTTTAGAAAAAATTCCAAACATTTGAATCCAAAATCCCAAAAATTTGTATATATTCTCTATTATTAAGAAATGCATTTCTATAAAATAAAATCGTAAGTTTCGAAATGCAGGAAGGCTTGCTGTAAATCGACAATATATGACTATTTTTTAACAAATATTTTCTATTAAAAAAAATGCTTTTCAATACAGAAATATGAAATTTTTAGTTTTTAAAAATGATTTTAATTAAAGAAAGGCGATACATTTTTAATTTAATTTTTTATGTTGAGTCTTTTTCTAAGTGTATGCATAAGCATATGGTCCAATAGCCAACAAGTAGCCACCATGCATATTGCCAGCCAAGTTGCTCACTTTGCACTTTCTCACTGTCTCTCTCTCCGTGTTTCTCTCTCTATTTCTCGCTGCACCGAGCGGGAATTGGTTTTTTTTTTCGAATAGTAGAAATATGTTGCCGGTAAAAACAAAAAAAATTGTTAAAGAAGCAACAGCTAAGCATATTTGCCGGCAAAACAGCTGGTTATTTGTTATTTCCAGGCAGCATGGCTAATTCAGCAAAGAGCTTCCCGCTGGGTCAGTTTTTTATTGTGATAAATTAGAGAATGAGTAGAAAGAGAGAAAGAGAGCGAGAGCAACCCCAAGGCACTAAAAAATTAGTGTTAACATTATTAGAGAGGGTTTCCAGCGGGTTTTCAGCCAACTTTTTGGACTGCCCAACTGACAAACGATGACGCATAACTAAAATAAACACACACACACACACACATATGTATATATATATATATACACGTGTGTGCGGGTGTGAGTGGGTGCGTGAAGAGTACTGGAAGAGTTTTATTATGTAATTATTTGGTCTCGGTAAAAATACAATTTCTCCTTTTAATAATGAACAATATTTTAATTGAATTGCTTATTCTTTTATTTCAATTGTCTTCAAAGTGTCTCGTGCTGAGTTAAGCCATCAAATCAAATGTTATTAGCTTTTAAAACGAATCCAGAATTTTTGCGGCAACTTCATTTAAGCAAAGTAAACAAAATTTGAAAATGATATGCATGAACAAAGTTTAATTCTAAAACCCCAAATGACAATGTTTGATTAGAGAATTTTTCAAAGCTAAAAACGAAATGGAGCAATAACGAAAGAAGTATTAAATAATAATATTAAATAAATATTAATATTAAACAAAAATAAAAGTTCGTGTTTTAATATCAATTAATAATAAGAAAAATTTAATATTTCAATATTGAAATTAGTCTAATATTTAAAACTATTGAGATTAAGTTAAGTTATCTTATTCCTTTTTTAAATTTAAATTAAATGTACAAATTTATTTTTGATTTAATTTAATCTATTTTAGGTCGACTGACTTAAATATTTAATTCGAATAAATATAATTTTATTAATACATATTTTTAACACTCAACTAATTAATGCTAATCGTTTTCGACTCATTTGCATGACAGGCTTCCAATTCCAACTCCAAAATCGAACTCGATCTCGATTTATCGGTGCTGCTGTCTGATTGGAGTTCATTTAAGTTCGAATTTCAATTGGAATGTGTCAATGGCAATTATTGTTTTGATTCCCTGTAAGAGGCAATTGCGTCGAGAAATATAGCAAAATCAGACAGACGTCTATCGTACGATATTTGCAACACTAGATGCACATACACACATACACACAAACACGCATAAATTCAAATAGGTGCGATCAAAATAATAGCACCACCACTGAATTTTGTTTTGTTTCAATATGTATAATATTTTTAAAAAGTGAAAAAACTATTAGCAATAAAAATAGTTTATTTATTTTTAATATTCATAATGTTTTAATTTGCACATTTGAAAAATTCTGATATTATTTTCCTTGCTAATTTTCTTGCTCTTTTATTTAATTTAATTTCTTAATTTTAATTTTAATTAAATTTAAATGAATTGAAAACGTTAAATAATGAATGAATTTTTTCATACTCTTTCGATTCGATTTCGATTTTTATTTCACTCCTAAAAAATTCATAAATGTTCGTTAAACTTACCAATTTCAAAAAAACACATTTTCTTGTGTGTGTGGTGCTATTATTTTGGCAACAACTGTACAAACATTTATAGTTCCAAGCAGCCTTCAATTGGACTCAATTAATCAGCGTCTCTCAAATCCATTTATTCTTTCTTCGCTGCTGGAACGATTGGAAGAGGAAGCCAAATATGGTTAATGAAAGTGTGTATGTGTATCGAGACGGGTTATAAAACCTAAAAGATACTGGAAGTGCAATTAACCGTTTTATAGAAGATTTTTTTTTTAAATTACTGCAAATGGAAAAGTTAAAGAAATTCGCTTAAAGCTTTATTGGAACTTTAAACTAAACATTTGAAGTTGCATAAATTATAAATATTAAAAAATCAATTTAATTGAAAACAATAAGAATATATAAATAATATTAGTGCATAAAGGAAAATAAAAGGGAAAATATAAAGATTGTATACATTTTATTACAAAAATAAATATAACTTACAATAGTTTATTTTAAATGTTGTAAAATATATATACACATATTTTTAATTTTTAAACTTCAACCCCAACATTTTAATTTGTATAAGTATAACAAAAATAAATAAGAAAATAGTAAATATAAAATAATATTGAAAGTGTAAAAATAAATATTGGATAAGTGCTCAAATTGAGCAGATTAAAATTTGTGCGCAAATTTGCAAATTGTGTGCAAGATTTTCTATTTATATTTATAAATATTTACTTTTTCATGTTGACCCAAATTCGCTATGATAAAATGAGCACATGGGCAAAATTTGGTATAAATCGGTAATAGAAAAATTTCCAATTGCAGAAACAAAAAAAATAATTTTGTGCTTGCTTTTTAATTGCAGTCTTTTAGGGATTGTGGAATTACTTAAAAATTACCGCCTTTTAGGGATTGTACAATTACTTAAAGGTAAATTACAAATTTAAATCATTATTTTTAAATATTTGCAATCTGTAAAAATAAATCAAACATTTATTTCCCTCAACATTTCAAATTTCAATTAACAGCGCACAGCTAGATTCTTATTAGAGTTCTCTAATGCTATCACTGCAATTAATCGCAAAGTTGAATTTCACCGCATCATGCGAATCTCAGCAACACAATTCTATCAACATTAACTCGCAATTTTACCTTTGAAAGCGTACAAGTATTTGCAGCAAGTATTCAACCCAACTGTAATATTGCGCATTATGTGCGACATTTGACAGCGCTAACTTATATCGATATATCGATAAGCGGTTAGCATGCCATTTTGAGTTTGCGATACGATGTCGAATTGGACATCTCGCGCAGTCGTATTAAATTCGTTGGACGCGTCGGCTTGTTGCGCGCACGTAGCGCAGCTTATTAACAAAACAGAAAGATCAGAAATCAAATTTTCAGTTGATAAACAAAACACCCGACGAAAACAAGTCAGGTGAAAAAAAATCGTGTTTTTGGAGGGGCGGCGCATTTTCGCCAGCTGCAGCACATTTAACTGTCAACAAAAAAGGCTATATATAAAAGTGACTGTGAAATTGAAGCATAAAAAAGCCGGCGGCAAATTGCCCTAGCGAAAGCAGCAGCAACAAAAACAGCAACAGGTAAGCACGACGTACTTCCAACAACTAGATCAAAACCAACAAGAACAATTCGATATTGTCCGTTTTTGAAGCGGTGGTGAGTTTTTTTCATTTGCTCCATTTTCGCCTGCTGCGCGTTGGCGTATATCAAAAGTAAAAAGAGAGGGAGCACAGCGATGTGAATTAGGCGCAGTCGCGTCATCCTCGCTGCTTCCTTTTATTCACCCCCAACAGACAAAAGTCACCACCAGCAGCTGTCTTTCACCCACACACACACACACACACATGCGCTATATTTAGCTGTGTAATGCCAGGCAAGAGGAAGAACGAAGTTCCAAGACAGATTTTTTTGTTTTCTGCCTCGACGCAGGCGCTTTAAGCATTAAACACGTTCCAGGCTCCATTTTAATTTGTGCGCGGCAAATGCAGATACATTGGAGGGCATCCCAAGGAGCAATCGCTGCTTACTTATTGATATGCCAGTCACATTTTCATTAATTATATCCATCGTTCCATGGAAGTGGAAGAAAAAGACTCACTCCTTCCACTTGGCGTAAACCTTTTATGGAACGAGTCTAGCTGCAACTGTGGAAGTCATTGCCTATCAGTGTTGGCAGCTAAATAAAAAAAGGCTAGTTTTTAGCGGATGGCAAATCAGCATAAACATTAAAATAGGCCGAAATTTGGTTTTTCATGTTTGATAAATAAATAAATATTTTTAGTTTCCACAAGTAAATGGAGTTAAATTGATGAATTTAAACACTCAATTTAGCCGAAAAACTTTTTCATAATTCAATCGAAATTTTCAACACTGTTTACCAGTGCTTACACAGTTGCTCAGCATGAGGCAATAAAAGAATATACTAATACAAACACACTCACACACACACTGTTATTTTGGATAGATTCGCAAGGCAATTAACGGTTTTAGCTATACAGCAAAGCGAAAAAAACAAATCTTTTATTTTGTTGACAGCCGCCCTCTTTTTGAGGATTGGTTGTGGGAGAGAGAGCTGAGGAGGGAAGAAAGGAGAGTGCTGCTTCTGCACGCGTCACAGCTGACATCAAGGCGATCGTCAATTGTTCGCCCTTCTCCGTCTATCTCTCTCTCTCTGCTTTGTCCTTTGTCATGCGCCAGCCAGTCGACAGCTGCTCAACTTCCACTTCTTCCAACGACTTTCAAGGGGGGTTTTTTGTTTGTTGTTGACATGCGTGAGCTGCTCGTTAACCCAGCCTTATTCCAGTCAGGCCCACTTTAAATTGGGCCTGCACTGAAAATAATTTGCATATAATCAAAGTGAAAAAAGCTCTAAAGTGAAAGTTCATGGATTAATTGCTGCCTTTGTTTACTATTAGATTAGCATATAAAAGGTTTTGCTTGAGATTACAAAACAAACTCAGCCACAAACTTCCGAAGTGGATTTAACTATCTTTGTTTTTTTTTTAACTTGTTTTTTTTTTAATTTTATTTTTGCATTATCATTGACGGCCATTATTGACGGTTGAAGTCGATCAATTTACTAAACAATCAGTTTAATTCTTAAAAAGAGTTTACATTTTTGTTTGTTAGCTGTATTTTGTTGCTATATGTATATATAAACATATATACATATATATAAATTTATATATCCATCTGGCTGTCAGCTAAAGAGGGAGAAACAGATAAGATTAAACGTGATTACTGGAATTGATAAGAGGACTGTACAACTTGGTTTGACAAGTGCAAATATAAAGTAAGGCATAATGCTTTATATGAAACTAGTTGAAATGCGAGATTAGCCACGACTAGAAAATACCCTGTAACCAGCTAGTTATTTTTTCATATGAAAACACATTTTAATTTAGTTATTTTATTCGATCCTAAAGGTTTTTTTTTTAGAGTAGTATATTATATACAGATTGGCAGGCTATATCTTCCTAATTGTGTTTTGTTTTGCCTATGTAAATCAATTTATATCGTTATAAAATTCAATTTGTATGGATTTGTAGTTACTGCTTCTGGAAATTTATTTAAACTTATATATATATTGCGAAATTTGAGTCTCTGATTATTATGTTCATAATGATTTTCTATTTATTAATACATCTTCCTTCAGTTTCGGATCGTAGAACCATGTTTGGCATAATCTTTCTTACATTAACTCTTTGTGTCACTAGCAATTGTCAATATTTCTTCAGAAAAGTGTCAAAAAGTGCACTTGATGATTTCTGTACATCCGCCAGACAAATGCGTCCCATTTTTCACACTCCAGGAGATTTGAGAGGAGGAGGGGGAATCCCCTCTGAGATGCCATATGGAAAATCAGAGTCTGTGTAAACACGTGTAAAGAAATGCTTATATAAATAATGTTACCCTAGTGAAATTCATCAACATATTTAAGGGGGTTTCCCCTCCTGGTTGTTTTTCGTTTATTTATTCCCCCTTAAAATTGTTTTACTGTTAAGCTGACTATTTTTCCGCTTTTCCTGTTTTCCTCTTTTTTTCTTAATTTTTCATGCATTTAGTGTCGGCATTAATTGGTTCCACTTGCGCAACTTGTTCAACTATCCACCAAAAAAAACGTAGCAATTTTTATTGCCAGTCATTGAACCCAACAAAAAACACGCCGAAAGTGCAGCTAAAAATCATATATTTTGTTGTTGCTAATAATGCGACCTGCATTGTCGCCAAAAAAAAGTAAAGTAAAAATAAAAATAAAACTAAAACTAAAAGTAGAAACGAGTTCGGTTTGCGCATGCGCCGCGTTTTGTTAGCCGCGTTTCACGGTACACTGAACCGTAACCCCAACCCCCGAAACTCCTCCCCCCTGTTCCAAATTCATGTTCCTGTCTACAGCTGTGTGCAGTCCAGAGTATCTTTGTATCTGTGTATCTTTGTATCTATTGTTGCAAACGTAATTGCTATGCGAGCATTTCCTCTGCTGCTGCTACCCATTTACAAGTGGCCAAAAAGGGTAGATTTGTCTGCCGAAATTATATGTAAAATTTAGAAGGATTCATCGCCAGACCCATAAGGTATATATATATATATATTATGTACACAACTGGACCTGAGAAGAAAACAACTTGTGAATTAAAGAGAAATAAAAATAAAGTTCCTTTGCGTAGAAAACAAATTTGAAGAATTATTATCTTAAGCCAGAGACATCTGATTCCCATTAAGAAGGAAACTTTCCATATTTACAAATTAATATTTCGTATTTTGGACATGATACTTAACTTTTATTTTCCAAATTTCCCAATAATTGGATCCAGATTGGCTAAGATAAGCCCAAATTGGAGTCCAAGACCAATTATCACATTGATCGCATTAATAAAAGCAGGTGTATGCATTTTCTGTTTGTACTTCCAAGCACGCTTACATTTGCGATTGTAATGCGCTTCTTGTATACATTTTTAATTGAGTCTAATTTTAGTTTTAATTTTCTTAATTTAATTATTTAACAATTATTAATCAATGTAATTAAATTTAATTTAAATTGGTGTGCAAACCTAGAATATGTTCAGAAGACCGCAGGGTATTTCAAAGTCGAGCTCATATCGACTACAGCATTTGTATTTGTTTCAAATTGCTTTTCAGTGCGGTTTTTCCCAAATCAAATTTTAGGCTAGTTTTGCTGGCTGACTCATCCAAGCTGACGAAGCATATATTTTGAGTTTTTAAAATATATATTTCTTGGATGTTTTAATTTTTCTCTACTTCCTTTGCGGTGGAGAGCAAAACTGGGCAGCTGCAAGAAATGTGTGTTTGGGAAAACAAGTTGAACTGGTTGTTGGCGGCACATTCACTTGCCACCAGCCGAGTTGGAAATCCGTGCAACTGATATACATATATATGTGCGCAGTTGCAGTTGCATGTGGCATTCGCGTACCTGCCACAAGCCACATGCAGCAACTTGTGGTGCACCGTTAGCGTCCCTGAGCCTGTTGACTGGTTGAACTTGGTATTGAGCAACCAATTGAAAAGCCTTTTTGCCCCATTGCCAAACGGGTTTTATTTCTTTTTATTCATTTTTTTAAATAGCGAAGCAGAAGAATTGCGCGTTTTAGAATTCTTTCTTTGTTTAAGTCTTTTTAGCAAATATCATCACCGATGTTTTGTTTTATATTGTATTCAAGAGTTTAAGTATGACAAATATGATTTGAGGTGCTTTCCTCGATGAGCTTTTGGGGATTTATCTTATATCTATTTTAATTTGAATGAATTTAAGTTTCCTTTACTTTAAGTTCACTGTCCACAAGGCCATTCAAGTTTTTGGTTTTCTTAAATGTTGATCAAATGAATTTTGATGAGCCTTATAAGACCAATATATTCTTTAATCTTTCTCTTATACGTCCAATTCTGGAACACAGATTTTAATCATTGCAAATGATATTCTTCTTGAATTACCTCCATAGACAGAATAGACTCTTCCGTATTACAAACCTACCTTCCTTACAACTCAAATATTTTTTTCTTTTGTTTAAAGTTAAATTAATAATCCTATATATTGTAACAATTTCTTTACATCGCAGTTCCTACCTTTTTTTTCTCTGTGTATTAAAATATAATAAACAAGTTAGCAGCTTTCCTCACTGGCTTTCAAAAACAATTTTTTTTTTGGTTCTTGTTTTTGATGTAATCTTTTTCTTTTGTTTACATTTTTACCGTCCACTTCTCAACTGCTTCACTTTTTTAATGCCTTTTAACTACAGAAACTGTCGCAATTATTACACAATTTTGGTTGTCTCGACTCGGTTTTCGTCTCATTTTATTTGCCACAAGCAATTGAAATTGGTTGAAGAATGGCAGCCGAGACTTGCTTAGCTCTGGGTTATGAAATTATGGCAATTGTTTGGCTTTCTGTTGTGCTTTTGCATGCAATCTGATGTATATATACATATATCTATAAACAGTTGCGATAAAATTAGTAGCACCACTTGCACGAAATATTTTCAAATGTGTCTTGTTTTTATTTGTAAGTCGAAGGTATAAGTGGAGAAATACTCCTTGAAAATAATTCCAGGAGCAGTACTAACTTTAGAATGAATACTAAGCAATACATTTAAAAACAAATATATGAAAACATTTCAAACTTTATGTTTTGTTTTTTCGTTCCTAAGAAAATAATTCAGATTGGTGCCATTATTTTTCCCGCAATTGTATGCATATATATGTATATAGGGAAGTGAAACTGAAAGAAATGGACTAAAGCAATACCAAATAAAGAAGAGGAAGCAACAACAAAAATGCCAGTTTTGCAACAAATTGTGTCACGTGTTGCAGAAAATCGATTAACGCTTATTGCTTAATGCAGATTGTTGAGCATTTCAAATTGAATTTGATTTCCATATCAACATCCAAATGTTTAATCAAAAAATAATAATAATGAATCAGTCTTTGTATCGAATTGATGAGCATCAATCGATCAATATTTATAGATAAATTGTCTCTTCGATAACTCGAAAATCTCTTCAACAAAATTTCAATACTGAAACATAAAAATTTTGTCTGTAGACAAAAATGATTGACAAATTGATTTCCCCCTTTTGCGCCAAACAGTTTACATTTATTTTCCTGTTGAACCGTTAACCAAGTTTTTGTTTGTGTTTTGTCTCTTGTTTATTTTCAATGTTGCGCAATGCAACAGAATACATAACAAAGCACAGGCCTCAAAACACAATAGACACATAACGAACAAACTTGGTTGTTATTAATTATTCAGAGTCAACGGCACTTCAGCTTAAAGTTGGGCTGGTCAACCGGAAGGTGTTTTTTACAACAGCTCCACTCACAGAAAAAATCTTCCCGAAAACGAGAAAGTTTTTTTTAGTTTTTAGATTTAATTTCAAATATAAGAAGTCATTTTTCTAAAAATTAGAAAGGGTTGCCCTAATTCGATAAACACAAAAATATGGTGATTCTTATATATTTCTGTTTTAGAAATATTGTCTTATAATCACGAAATTCATTTCTTAATTAAAATTAGAAATGTTCACTCATTTTGAGAAGAAATCCGTTATAAAATTACAAGTAATGATATATACTGACTGAGCTTTTATATTAACTTAAAAATACATATGTTTCTTCAAAACATATTCTTCTTCAAACAACCTGAAAGTTATACAGTTTTTGAACATTTGGGATAAATTCTCGACGAAATTTAGAAGTGCACATCCTGATTTTTAGAAAGGTACAACCATAAATTTTCGAAACTTACTTGCTGAACATTTACTACAATTTACGGCTATTTTTTTTTTTAAGTGTAGAAGAGCCATCATTAAATAGACCCTTTTGGTTTTTGCTGTTATCAGTTTACAGTTCGAACTGCAATTGCAGGCTATAAACCATAGAGAAACAATTATTTATCAACTGCAACGTACTTCAACACTCATTTCCTACATGGTGTACCTGGACTGACATTTTTAATACCCTTATATTAAGTATTTACCCCATAAGCATTCTCAACACACAGCAAACAAAGCATTTAGAGATGCTCGTATGTAAAATATGAATTTTTATTATGTTTGCATTAGTATTAATACATAAAATCGCTAATCTAGCCCAAAATAGTTGTGTCTGTTATTATAAATAATTTATCATTATTTTAAAGAATTGAAAAAAAAAAAGAAAAAATAAACTCCCATCGATTGTCAGGTGTGGGGTTCGAACCCACGCTCTCTCTCGAGAACCAGAGCTTAAATCTGGCGCCTTAGACCGCTCGGCCAACCTGACTTGTTGAGCGAGTCTGTTCAAATGTGCTACATAAGCAACACTAGCTGGCAGACATTGCTTCTGATAGTTTTTCAGGTATACACACACACACACAGCTCGCAGAGGGTGCGTGTTTCATTGTATGTGTGTGTGTGAGAGAGAGAGAAAGAGCATGCTTTGCTTTGTTGTTGTTTGCGTGCATGCGGGTGGTTTTTTTTGTTTGGTTTTTATACCCTAATTGTATTTATGTTTGTGATGCAAGTATTTTTCATTATGCTTATTTTATGATTAGAAATTAATATTATTAGTTTTTTATTTTTATTAATTCTGTGTCATCAGCCATGGGCTATTTTTATATCTCGCTCACTCACACCACGAAGCGCTTGTGCAAATACTTGTTGAAAAAAAAAAACCAAAGCACAATGCTTTTGGCTAGACAGCTGACGAGCGCATACAATTCTCGCCCTCTTCCTCTGACTCATACGTCAGAGCCTCTCCCCTTCCGCTCTCTGTCATGGAACAGCGAGTAACAACGTTCTCCCCGTCACCCTCTTTTACGCGATTTCGCCTTCGTTGCTTTGTTCTATCGTCACTTTATTACATTAGAAAGCTTGTGTAAAATGAGCTTTTTGCATTACTTTTGCTGAACTGCAAATGAATTGGAACTTATGCAAATTTGGCATGCATATTTACATTGACAGTAAAAGCTCGCATAGCAAGCTTTCATTTAGCATATCTCTCAAAGCAGCTGCTCAATTTGAACACTTGAAATGTAATAAAAGAATAAAACGCAGCGGGTGCCGGTAATAAATAAACCGGAAGTTGTTATGTCGTCATGCCAAGCTCAATTGCAATGCATATGTATATATATTTATCTATATACGTATATCTGCGTGTTCCATTGTGGGTCTCTGCAACACTTCCTGGTGTTGACTCCTCAGCAGCAGCACTTCAGCGAAGTGTTACAATTTTTGCCATTGTTTTATGTTGTTGGAGCATAAACACACTCGGAAAAAATCAAACTAAGTTTTCGTAAATAAACATGATATAATAAATTTATAAATAATAATAAATAATAGTAAAATACACATTTCTCTAAAAAATGTAAAGTTTTTCTTGTTTCTAGAAATAATTTCGAAATATTTGGAAAACTTTTTCAACACCCAGTAATTATATTAATAAGTTGCCATAAAAAAGCCAGAAGGCTTAAAGATTAACTCACATTATTATTTAGAAAGCAAATTTCTAAAATTTATGGTTGTGACTTTAATAAATGCAGCGATTTCGTTTTTAAATTTCAGGCTGGATTTTTGAAAACTTTCCAATATGTTGTTTTCTATTAAAGAATTTCTATTTTAGGTTTTTAGTTAGTTGCATTTTATAAGTAAATATTATAATTTTAATTTACTAAAACGTAGTTAGATATTTTTCTATGTGTGGCAATGGGCTCGGAAATGAATTTATTACTATGCCATCCACACAAGCACAGACACACAGCAAGAGACGATTCGGCGCAGTTCAGCTACTGTATATCGTTATACGATATTGTATAACGTTTTACGATATACGCAGCGCAACAGCAACAACAACAACAAACGAACACATCCTGTGCACAGTTAATGCTGCTGCTGCTGCTCTGTGTATACGATATACGATGTCGTTGCAGCAAATATCGTAAACAAGCACATCCTGTGCACAGAATCCACAAACACACAGCAAAAAAAAAACGCATCAGTGCAATTTGTGAGCTCGTCGATTGCAGTCGCACGTGTTTCGTTTCGTGTTTTAAGTTACGGTTTCCGCGGGGGGTTGTTGTCGAAAAACGGAACTCGGTTACTGGGTGAAAGCGGCAAAAGGCACACAAAAAAAAACGAACCAATGCAGACTCAACACGTACGCAGATTAAACACACATACATACACAGGCACACATACATAAAAAAAAATATTTCGCATCTGGCAAAATCTGCATTTTCTCAAACTGCAGTTGTTGATGTTGATGAGATAAAACTGATATAAATGTGAGATAGATATGAGATATACATATGCTTACAGCTTAATGTAGGTCAGCAGTCAACAATCAGCACACTTGCTTTTGTTGCTGCTGCAAATTGTGCAATATAAAAAAATCAATTTCGTTTCGACAAATAAAAAGCGAAAATCGAAAAAGTGAATTTTTCACGGCTGGGAAATGATTCAATGCAAAGTGAAAAGTGTGTTTAATCGATAGTGAACATCAAACCAGGAAATTACAGCAGCTGTTGCCAAGCCCACTGAACCACACACATACACTTAAAGGTTTCTTAGAGTTGGGTCAAAGTGCACTCAACTGCAACCAACTCTTTTTGCAACTCTTTTGCCTTCTACCTTTGCCCCTCTACCCCTTTTAGTGCATTGCACTGCAATTAACTCATTAGGACGCACGAGCACACACACACACCGATATGGATTTCTATAATAACAACAGTGGTGGTCATAATCACAATTCGGGTGAGTTCAATATGAAAAAGGGTATGAAGAAAAAAACTCGTAATCTTATCTTTTGATCAATTTGGTATTAATAAGTGCTTGTCTAGCTCTAGTACACTCAGAAAAAGAAATCACATTTTTGATTTGTCTATTCAGGTCAAGCTTTTCTAATTTTTGGAATAATGTGTTCTTATATTTAGCAATTATATCTAAATTATTTTAGAGCGAGTGTAGAGTAGGCAGCAGAAGTAAAAACTAAAAAATAAAAAAAACTTTATGTTGATACAAAATTAAACGTTTAGTGGATTCTTTCAATTTAACCTTCGTGAGAATTGTGAGAATTGTCGAAAATACAATATTCATATATTTTGATGTAACAATTTACATTTAAAGACTGCTTATAAATCTAGGTTAATAACCCGATTCAGTGTCTGCATTTTGATAAACGGGCAAATTATAAACGATTTCAGGTGCATTTTGATAAAGAGTCAGATAAAATGCGATTTTTTCGGTGCATTCACCCAAAATGAAGCTATGAACAAAAGAACAGACAATAAAGTAAAAGTAAAATCGTTCAAAATTTCTACGCAGCGCTTTTGCTAATGCGTAAACAAATTGCCTGCTCCTCAATTACAGTAATAAGTGACTAGCACGGCAAGGCAAACTAAACACACACGCAACCTGGCCAAGCTGATTCATTACACTCACAAAAAAAATTTACACTGAAAACTATCAAGCTTTTCTTGTATTTATAAAAAGATTTGAAATATACGAAAAAATTAATTTATTAAAATTGGAAATGCTCCTATATAATAGAAATTTTTTCATTATTAAAAAAAATAAATTAAACAAAAGGAAATTTATTCTGATTTTTAGAAATAAAATGTAAATACACGAAAAAAAATTAGGTATTAATTTTTTAGAAAAATAACATTAAAAATATTCTAAATCTTAGAAAAGAAAAAAATTGATTTTAAGAAAAAAATACTCCAAATTTTTTGAGAGTGGAGCGAGTGAAAAGTAGGCGGGAGGCGATAAGCACAGTGTACTAATTTACGGCTGATGTACGCGATGATATCACCACTCGATGATAGCCAAGCCACGTCCACGTAACTAACTAACTAACTAGCTAAAAACAAACAAAATCACGGAGCCGCAGTCTCGACTGCTTCTTCCGGGTGAGCCTTGGGCTAATTGGTGGCTTTTCGCTCGCTCGGGTTACGGTTATTGTCGAGACCTGGTCAACACATTCCAAAATAATCCGCTTTCCAGTCAGCAGTCAGCTACCAGCTGCTAGTTGCAGCAGGTGACTTCCATTCACAGAGCTTCTCACATTTCATAAGCCCTTCGACTTGACATGCACTGTCATGTTTGTCTTCCCCCGTTTGACTGACGACATGTAAAGAAAAATATGAAGAGACAAGTGAGAATACTCACCTATGATATACCCTGCAGCCAGTTGTTGAATATATTTTAGTTTAATTTAAAAATTTGGCATGGAATTGCTCTAATAGTCCATAGTCAAAACACTTTCTGAACAGTCAAAAAAATAAATAAATAAACAAAATAATGAATTGATTTTGTTTTTAAAATTCAACTATTAATTAAATAAGTGCATCTTGTTAATTTAGTATAGAAAAATACTTTAATGGTAGAAAAATAAGAAAATAATTAAAAGTCAATAATAAAATTAATTTTTTTTGCAAAAGAAGTTAGAAAATATTTTTTTTTCCCACGTAAAAACATTATCTGGACCTACTGTATATCAATTGGATGTCACTGTGGATTTTATTGTTATTGAAAATCGATAAGTATAGTTTTTAGCGAAACGGAGGCAGTTATCGATAAAATGAAGTAAACTTAACTCTTATAGACTCTGTGATTGACTTCTTTATATAGACAGACATGACTGTATCGACGCTTACCTCGATGCTGATCAAGAATATGTATGCCTTATGGTCTTGCAATTACTTCCCTATGCCTGTTACATTTATTTGCACAAAACTAATATACCATTTTTATATTTTCAACGGGCTCTGGGTATAAAAACGTTTCGTTGCCTGTTTCTGTGTTTGTGTTTGTTCTGTTGATTTTGCACACCTTGGCTGCATTTGCCGCCTTTGCTGCCTTTGTCCATTGCCAATGTCGCTTTGAAGCACTTGCTACGTCATCAAGTCATTTATGTTTTTTTCTCTTGCCACACTTGGCTGCCTGCCCTGAGATAGACGGGGTTGCTTTGATACGTTTGCTTTGCAATCTCAGCCAGAAATGCAGCTGGGCAACTTCTTCTTTTCCTCTCTTTATGTAAACGGGCCATCAAATATGGCATTCATCTCGCACACACACACATAGAAACACACACACACTTCTCTAGCTAAAATGTTCTTGCTTTTTATAGGCAAACTTCATTTATATTTTTCTTTTTTTTCCGTTGTCTCTTTGAATATATGCGGACGTCTCTCGTGCAAAGAAAAAAAAGAACGCTCAAGTTTCATGATTCCAAGTGTCAGACAAATTGTGGGCATGTTGAAGCTGCTGACGTGCATACAAAACCAGGTCGGCAATTAATATGAGTGACTGTTTGCATACCCTGTAACTATGCTCCATCTATGATCCGCCAGAATATAAAATACTAAATAGAAAGAAATAAAAACTAAAGACTGCATTAAAATCGAATCAAGCACATACAGTTCCGTTCAAAATAATAGCATCACTAAATTTTTTTTAACGAATCGGAAAAAAACATGTTTGGAATTTTTTTTTTAAAGGTGGTTTTAAGATATAGTAAATCAAAATATGTGCACAGCTTTTGATTATAAAGAATTACATTGTTAGAATACGGAATGCATTTGGTAATGTCCCTCACATATTCATCATATTTACACTTTTGACGAGAAAACTCCACTGATCCGACTCTATATACAGGGTATTTAAAATTGCATATGGATGCAATTGTGTCTGTGTTTTTATTCTTCTGTCTCTCTCCGTAATCAAGATTATGTTAAATTGTTGGAAAAATTGTTGTTAATTTGCCTTGGATTGGCTTGCACATTATAAAGCAATTTTTTTAAGCATATGCATAGTTAAAGTTCCACTTTCTACTCACAATCGGGGCTAAATGCGGTGGATGCATTACAGTTAATATCTCAACTCGATTAATTGACGATATCAGTATTTAAAGAAAAAAATGCAACTGTACCATAAAAGAAATTACATTCGATCTGCTGATATCTTAATACCTAGGCTTATTGACATAAATAAACAAATAAAATTAAAAAACTAAATTATTAAATTGAAAGTAAGAAAAAAGAAATAAAATGTGAATAATATGAAAATAGCAAAAATTAACTATTTAATCAGATCGCTTGGCTAAATCCTAAACAATTCGGAAATCTAGTAAATTGTTGCGGATCATGCGATTAACGAGATGTTGGGGCTTACGTTTCTCTCGGAATATAAAATAAAATTTAGGAAGTGCTAACAACCATTTTCGAATATTTAAATTACTAGCATTTGTTCAATTTTTCCTGTGTCATTTAAATAATATGTCAAAAACTCTTGAAAGCTTTGTCTTTATATTGAATGACTTAACGGTAAATACAGCAAACAAAGAACCTCTCTCAAAATCCAGCAGTTAAATGAATTTTTTTCTTACGCAAATCAACAAAAATAGTTGTGCATTACACCCACAACAATCACACCTAAAACTTAGCATGATTATTGTCATCACCCATCTCTCTCTCGCACTCTCTCTCTCTCTCACAAACTCGCTTAACAATCATTTAATAATTTAGCACTTTTGCAAATGTCAACTTAATTTATGCGGGAAGAAGAAGCAGAGAAAGATCACTTTTTTTTTGCATTGTTCTGTGCTGAATGCCGAATGAGAATGGGAAATGCGAAACACACCAAAAGCGGGCTTTAATTGAGCCGAGCTAAAAAGCCGAACGCAGCCGAAGTCAGTCGAACTGCACCATTAACCCAGCGAACTAAATAAATGAATTTCACCTTGATTTAATGCTAAACGTCATTGTCTTTGTTACACCCTCACTGGAATAGAAATAGAGAGAGAGAGAGAGAGAAAATCAGAGCTTTTGCTGTAACTGAGAACTTTTGCGGTTTGTATTTATATGTAGTAGTTTTTGTTTATACAAAACAAAAAACAAAAAATGAAAAAAAAAAGGTCGGATTTTTTTTTTTCGATTTGTCAACACCTTATCAACAGCCACAACGCCCGTGAGTCAGTCAAACACAATATGACCAAGAAAGGTAACCAACCAGCCAACAAATAGAACAAAATATAAAGAAAAAGCAACAACAAAAAATAGACAACGTCAGCGCATAAAGCAAAGAACAATAGACAACTGTAGGCAGAGAGTGAGCGAGTTGAGTGAAACTCCATCTCGCTCTCACTCTATACTTCACTCGCAGGTAAAGTTTAATTGCTAAGAAATGCATAAGAAGAAGAAGTGCCATAAAACACCGGCTCTCGACCCGAACCGGCAGAGCGGCAAAACGGCCTTAATGACTGTGTTACGCACATTGCCAAAGGTGTCCAGAGTCAGAAGAGAGCGAGCAGAGAGGGAGACAGAGATAGAGAGAGATAGCAAGAGAACAACGATCGCTTCTGCTTAGTGATGTGTGTATCAATAATCGAATGAGCGTTACTAATTAAGGTTTTTGTTGACACGAATAATTTATACTTCATATAGAAATGCAAACTATTTTAATTTATAATTTCAATTATTTTATTAAACAAAAAGGCGACTGTAATTTGCGAATGGAATAAAATATATTTGTGATAAGTTACTAGCTGTAGAGCTGGTCCAAAGTCTTCATGTCTTATTATTTTAATTACTGCAAGAAATATTACTGTATGTATTTATATTATTTTATTAGTAAGCAAATATATTTTATAGATATTAATGCAGGCTTATTAGGTTGATGCCAAGATACGACTGATTTTAATAACTGGAAGCAATATTTGTATATGACAAAAAGGTACACATTTTAATTTGCATTATTAAATAATATACACGAATAGGTAGAAAATAAAATAAATAAATATTTAAATAACTAAAAAAAACATTTTTGATGTATCAGATTTGTTTGTTGTTTTTATACACATTTTTATCATTAAAATATATTTTATTATTAGTGAAATAAACCCAACTAATATAAGCAAGTTCTCGTGACAAGACACGAAGCACGCTCTCCTCTTTAGCGAACGCAGCTGTAGCTCACCTGGCTGCGTTCGTCACCGGTTTTGCTTGCTTTGCTCACTTGCTCTGTTGCCCAGTTGCCATTGTGAACTCTGACGAGGTGGCTGATAGTCGGATTGTGTGTGTTTGCCTTTAACCATGTTAGTGTCGACCGCTGTCTGATAAGATTTTGCATAATGATTGTTCGCTTTAGAAATTACCCAACTAATTTCATTGCTAATAGTTAATTACATTTCTCTATTTCAGTGCGCAAAATGTTGGAGGACACCCAGTTGGTTTGGGTGCGAGATCCCGTCGATGGTTATATTCAGGGTCGCATCACCGAAATCGGCGCCAAGGAATTCGAAGTAACGCCCATCGATCGGAAGTATCCCAAGCGCACCTGCCACTGTGATGACATCCATTCCTCCTGTGATGGGCCCCAGGATCATGATGATAACTGTAAGTTCAACCAGACATCAATACAAATATAAATCTAGTTTTATATATGTATATAAATATATATGTGTGTGTTTGTGTGCTTTTTGGCTTTATCTTTTGTTTAGCTTGTTTTTCTGTGTGTGTATGCGTGTGTGTGTGTGCTTAGAACGTGGTTACATAAAGTATGCGAAAAACAATAGATATTTCCTATATGAGAAAAAGAAACAAACTTTTTTGCCATTTCCGCAAATTGCAGCTAGTTAAATATAAAATGTAAATTTCTTATCTATAAAAATGCCGCTAAATGTTGTAATACACTCGGAAAAAAAATCGCCCTGGTAACTAGAAAGTTTTTCTTGCAATAATTTCTCAGTAAAAGTAAAAAAAAATGGCACAATCCTACAAATATGGCGATTTTTATTTATTTTAGAAATGATTTCTCTTATTAAGAAATACTTTTCTGAAACGAAGAAATTCATACTTTGATTCTTAGAAAAAATGCTTACTAAAATTAAAATCCAGTAATGAAATTCACTGGATAAAATTGTGTATTAGAATTTAATTTCAATATACACAAAATCTTGAGGTTTTTAAATTATTTATTATTTATTAATTATATAAGCAATAAAAAATGTAATAACACGCTGCTAACAGCAACTTTTAACCAATTCTGTTTATTCTTAAACCGAAAATGAGTAACTGAAACCTTATCGGCCTAGAACGACGAAAATGTTTGAATAGAAATGTTTAAATTGATAATATCAAAAAGCACAAAATTGCAACTACTTGGTCAATTATGTTATCTAGGAAATTACCGTTAAGATTGTTGAAGTAGAATTCACTTTTATGGCTAAACGAAGCGTAACCAGTTAAACCATATGGTTTTCCAGTGAAAACTTAAAAATTCATTGCCAGATCAGCTAAGCGATCTGTTCCAGGTAATTGTGGAACTTTCCGCTAGAGCTGGAAAGAATCTCACGTGCTCTTTGATGCTCCACTTATAGTCTACCTGAACACATCATAAATCTCAATACACTTAGGAAAATAGGCAAGGCAGTAAATTAAGTTACTTGTGTCTGAATTTTAGAAAGAATTTCTTAATAACAGAAAATAATTCTAAAAATATAGAAAACGGTCATATATTTGGAAAAATGTTTTCTTATATTTAGAAATTATTTCTAAAAAGAAGAAAAACTTTCTGATTTTAATTTTGATTTTTTTGTTTGTTGAGTGTAGCAGACGAATCTCACGTGTTGTTTGTTGCTCCATTTCTCTAGTTGAACACATCGTAAACCTTAATATAAAATCTGGTTTGGGATCGTTAGTTACGCTACTGCGTGAAATAGTTGAGCGGTAAAGCACTTCAACATGAACCCCGACCCCTGATCTCCAGGGAGAAAGCTAACTTAGAAACATGTATAAAATATACAACTTACTTATGTACTTTACTTCAATTTTCAGGTGAGCTTATGCTGCTCAACGAGGCCACATTTCTGGACAACCTGAAGACACGCTACTACAAAGACAAGATCTATGTAAGTTGTACAAAATAAAAGAATAACTATATCATATAAAATAATTATTAACATTTCTAGACCTATGTGGCTAATATACTCATTGCCGTTAATCCCTATCGTGAGATTAAGGAACTCTATGCACCCGATACGATCAAGAAATACAATGGACGCTCCTTGGGTGAATTGCCACCGCATGTTTTTGCCATTGGTAAGTAAAACTGGAGAGTTCTACGTCCCAATTTTCTAATTCCCAACTCTTTTTAGCGGACAAGGCTATTCGCGATATGCGCGTCTATAAATTATCACAATCCATAATCGTATCGGGCGAATCGGGTGCCGGCAAAACGGAGTCAACCAAATATTTGCTCAAATATTTGTGCTACTCGCATGACAGCGCTGGACCCATAGAGACCAAAATATTGGATGGTAAGAGCTCATCTAAATACCATCTAAAATTTTTTGTGACTCATTTATGGAAAAACTAGCAAAGTTGTCTCACTTTGTGTTATAAATTATATAAATAGCAATACGCAGTTTTCAACAATTCCAACCGAGTGGAACCTATTTAGAATTTTATCTGGAAAAATTAGGGTCTAGAAATATGAGTGAAATTTGTGCCCTGAAACACTTAAAAATGTTTACAAAGGGGTATACTAAAGTTGTGCTAAAATCTTCTTAGACCACTTAAAGTATATATATATTTATTAAATTTAGTCTAATACTTGGTTTCCGTCCGTAGCCAATCCCGTGCTAGAGGCCTTTGGTAATGCGAAGACGACACGCAACAATAACTCATCGCGTTTTGGCAAATTCATCGAGGTGCACTACGATGCCAAGTGTCAGGTTGTTGGTGGCTACATTTCCCACTATCTGCTGGAGAAGAGTCGCATTTGCACGCAGAGCGCTGAGGAGCGTAATTATCATGTGTTCTACATGCTTCTCTCCGGCGCTCCTCAACAGCTGCGCGACAAACTCAACCTGGGCAAACCGGATGATTATCGGGTAGGGATCAAGTAACTAAACTTTAAACCCTTATTTATTTCTATCACTTCAATTTTGCAGTACCTTTCCGGATGCACGCAGTATTTTTCTAATGCCAAGACTGAAAAGTTAATACCGAACTGCCAGAAATCGGCGAGTCATCAGAAGAAGGGTCCCCTCAAGGATCCTATTATCGATGACTATCAGCATTTCCTCAATCTGGACGAGGCATTGACTCGCCTGGGTTTATCTGCCTCGGATAAGATGGGCATATATACTTTGGTTGCGGCCGTGTTGCATTTGGGTAACATCACCTTTGAGGAGATACCCGACGATGTCCGTGGCGGTTGTCAGGTCTCCGAGGCATCGGAGCAAACCTTGACTATAACCAGTGGACTGCTGGGTGTGGATCAAACCGAGCTGCGCACAGCTCTCGTTTCGCGTGTTATGCAGAGCAAGGGCGGTGGCTTCAAGGGCACCGTTATTATGTAAGTTAACGGAAGGAACGATCTTCATTAGATTTTTATACTCTGCCATCGAACAGTGCCAGATCATATTCGTTTTTGTGCACAGTCTGTCCAGCTCGAGCGTTGAAATTGGACACTTATTCCGCGTCCGCGACAGTTCAAGTTTTATTTTTTGGCAGAAAGACTAGGAAATCGGTAAAATCGATAATCGCATATCGAACACAATTATATATTCAATAGAATTTTTTTAGAGAACCGCCAGGTTTTCTGTAGGAAGATAGTTATTTCTTAGCTACACCCAGTCTGCTATCTGTAAAGCAACTGTTCTCAAAAACTTTGTGTAATTGTTAAGTGCACACGAAATTAACTGAGATATCTCTTCACAATCTAGGGTTCCCCTGAAGATCTACGAGGCGAGCCATGCACGCGATGCGCTGGCCAAGGCCATCTACAGTCGCCTCTTCGATCGGATCGTGGCGTTGATCAATCAGAGCATTCCCTTCCAGGCATCCAATTTCTATATTGGAGTGCTCGACATAGCCGGCTTTGAGTACTTTACGGTTAATTCATTTGAGCAGTTTTGCATCAATTACTGCAATGAGAAGTTGCAAAAGTTCTTCAACGACAATATACTGAAGAATGAACAGGAACTGTATAAGCGAGAGGGTCTCAATGTTCCCGAGATAACATTCACGGATAATCAGGATATTATTGAGTTGATCGAGGCGAAGTCGAATGGTATTTTCACGCTGCTCGATGAGGAATCCAAGTTGCCCAAATCGTCGCCGGCACATTTCACCGCCGAGGTGCATAAATCTTGGGCAAATCATTATCGTCTTGGCTTGCCGCGTTCCTCACGCCTCAAGGCGCATCGCACTCTGCGGGATGAGGAGGGCTTTTTGGTGCGTCATTTTGCCGGCGCCGTTTGCTACAACACTGAACAGTTTATTGAGAAGAACAACGATGCGTTGCATGCCTCGCTCGAGTGTCTGGTTCAGGAGTGCGATAATCCATTGTTGAAACTCCTCTTTCCCTCAGGCAGCAATACTTCGGTGCGTGGCAAGCTCACTTTTATATCCGTTGGCTCCAAATTCAAGACGCAGCTCGGCGAGCTCATGGAAAAGCTCGAGCAGAATGTAAGTAATTTAATTTTAATTCAACTTTTTCTTAATTTTATATTTATTATCTAATTATGATAGTTTTTAGTTTTATCTTTAATTGTATGAATAAGTATAACTTTTTTATATTTGTTAAATTATATTTATTTTCCTTTAGAAGTATTATTTTCTTATGTTGTACAAGTTTAGGGATTTATGGTGCTACAGTGCCATTTTTATCTACTAATTCAAATTATGTTTCATTGAGGAATTATTTCGAGCACTTTTTTGTTATTGTGGTGGTTTCTGGATTTTTCTTAATTCATGCAACAAGTATTGCAGCATTTGGCATCTGAATCATTTCCCAAATTCATTCAACAAATCTTGAATCTCTCTAAATTTTATAAATATTTAGTTTTGCATAAATTTAAGTTTAAATGTAAAAATTTTATTTTTGAAAGTAATTTTGATTTTTCTTACATTTTATTTTATTTTTGTCAGTCAATAAATAAATAAACTTCATTATTAATTTACAGGGCACCAATTTCATACGTTGCATCAAACCGAACAGCAAAATGATTGATCGCCAATTCGAGGGCAGTTTGGCGCTGGCGCAACTCAAGTGCTCCGGCACAATATCGGTGCTCGAGCTCATGGAGCACGGTTATCCATCCCGGGTCCTTTTCGCCGATCTCTACAGCATGTACAAGTCGGTGCTGCCGCCGGAGCTCGTTTCGCTGCCCGCTCGCACCTTTTGCGAGGCCATGTTTCAATCGCTCAATCTGAGCGCCAAGGATTTTAAATTTGGCATCACCAAGGTCTTCTTTCGACCGGGCAAATTTGTCGAATTCGATCGCATAATGCGTTCCGATCCGGAGAATATGCTCGCCATTGTGGCCAAGGTCAAAAAGTGGCTAATTCGCTCGCGTTGGGTCAAGTCGGCGCTGGGCGCCCTATGCGTCATTAAACGTAAGCAAATCATACCAATATTTCTAATTTTCTATTAATCATTGATTTATAAATTATATAATAATTTATTTATTCCTATTTCTTCAGTACGCAATCGCATAATTTATCGGAACAAGTGCGTGCTGACCGCTCAACGGATTGCACGCGGTTTTCTGGCCCGGAAACATCATCGTCCACGTTACCAGGGCATTGCCAAGATCAACAAGATTCGCACCAACACTTTGAAGACCATCGAAATTGCCAACGGCCTGAAACTGGGCCGTGATGAAATTGTTGGCGGTGTGCACGATATTTACAAGCAGATCGATGAGGCCATCAAAAAGATAAAGGTTTGTGCCGACTACACTATTATTATACTCTGTTAGGGAAGGTAAAAAGCGTATATTCGGTTTGTGCAATGTCTAAAAAGTAGAAAGGCTTGCCGTAAATCGATAATCCCAAAAGTGATTTTAGCGGTTTTTTTATTTAAATTTTTTCTATTATGAAATGCATTACAGGAGACGCAGGAAAAAATAAAAATAAGTGTGGGAACTTCTTTCAAAGATTGATATTCCTTGGCTGTTTTTTGTTATCCTGTACATGTTTTTTGCTGCTATTACTTATTGATATCCAGCGTATTTCGGAGTCGCTTACGCCCAAAACCAACAATTTATTATTAATTTGAATTACATTATTATATTATATTATTAACACTTGATTACGCACGCCTCGCACGCAGCTTAATCCACGGATTACGCAGCGTGAAATCGACTCAATGTACACTGTGGTCATGGCGAACATGAATAAGCTGACCGTTGACTTGAATGGCAAACTGAAGGAGCAGCAGCAGGCCGAGGAACAGGAACGTCTGCTCAAAATCCAGGAAGCACTCGAGGCGGAACGACGGGCCAAGGAGGCCGAGGAGCAACGTCTGCGCGAGGATGCGGAAAACAAGCGACTGTTAGTTGAGATCAGGCAAAGATTATTCCTCAATATTAACCCAATGTGTTCCTGCCCCACAGAAAAGCCGAAATGGAAACGAGACGCAAAGCGGCCGAAGTGCAGCGCCTGCAACAGGAGGAGGAAGATCGACGAGCAGCTCTCGTCCTGCAGGCCCAACTCGAAAAGGAGGCCAAGGACGATGCCAAGTATCGCCAGCAGCTAGAACAGGAACGACGCGACCACGAACTGGCCATGCGACTGGCCAGCGAATCAAACGGTCAGGTGGAGGACAGTCCACCAGTTATACGCAAGTATGTTCGACTCCTCCTTCCACAGAGTAGCACAAACTACACTCAGCAAAAAGATAAAAAGTCGAAAATCGAAATTCACAAATTTCGAATTTTCCTGTAGAAGTTATACAAATCTTATCCAAATTTAAAAAAAATCCAGTCAAAAACTTTGAAAATAAAAATACTGGTTTTTAGAAACTTAAATTCTGATTAATACGGGCAATATCTTTTGCTGAGTGTAGAAAGCAGCATTTTTAAATAGGTGCTGAAAGTAGGAGTTTTTCTTAAATTATTATTATTATTTCCAGTGTAAATATCAGTCGAGTTTAGCTAGTCAATAATTATTCAATATATTTGTACTATATATTTAAAAACAAAAACAAAAAAACAAACCGAAACTCACCTCAACTTTTTCCCCTCCCTTACACGCCTTCTCTTAAACACAACCACCACAACCGAATACACCACACACACAACACACACACACACAACCAACGAACACAGTGGTGGTCTCAGTGACGCGTCTCCCATGGGTTCCAACAAACTGATCAGGTATAGCACGCTTTATAATTTATTTTCTATAGTACTTGTTTCAAATTCAATTGCTTTCTTGCTTTTTCCTAATATGCGTTAACTAATTGGACTATATAAATGAAAATCTTTATAAAAAAAAAAACAAATATTATCTTTACTTCTACTTTACTTTTCTTTGTACAAGTTTTTCACAAGTTGTGTCAAACATTGCTTCGCGATATTTAAATAAGTGAGTTGGTGCTGGTTTTGAAATTCTTTTTATATCTCTTAAATTACTAATATAATTATATAAATAACACATGCAGTTATCACTTGAAACTAACAAAAAAAAACCATCTGTAATCTCGTAGATTGGCTCTTAGTTTGAAATCTCTCCAACTTCTTAATTTTTAACTCATAACAAGTATTTAAATCCATCAATAACTCACTTTAACGTACGCATTTTGAATGCGCTGGATTTGCTTTTGTTTATCTTTATTTATTTATTTTATTTATTAATATTAATGGGGTTTTCTGGCTTAGATCGGAGAATGTGCGCGCCCAGCAACAAGCGCTGGGCAAACAGAAGTATGACTTATCCAAATGGAAGTACTCCGAACTGCGCGATGCTATCAACACGTCCTGTGATATCGAATTGCTTGAGGTGGTTATTATAGTTTATTTTAAGTTTGCTCATTCTTTAAATAATCCTTAATTTTGTTTGTCAGGCCTGTCGCCAGGAGTTCCATCGCCGCTTGAAGGTCTATCACGCGTGGAAGGCAAAGAACCGCAAACGCACCACAATGGATGAAAATGAGCGTGCACCACGCAGCATTATGGAGGCCGGTAAGATTGCTACTAAAAAAGGGCACCACATTTTATGGCAGAACCTTGTCCAAAATAAAGACAAAATATAGTAGGGAAAGCTCTCGTACAAAAAAATGCTAAATAGAATGGAAATATGTGAAATGAAATGTCTAGAAATTAGAAAAGATTGCCCTAAATCGACAATTCCGATTTAATTTTATTTTAGACATATATTTTCCATTATTAAGTAAATGTGCAAACACTCATTTTAAAAACAAATTCTTTCCAAAATTCCGAAGCAAGTAATGAAATTGAATGGTTTAGATCTCGTCTGGTTCTAATCGCCGTAGAATCGTAATATTCCATGTACACATGAGAAAATAACATCACCCACGAAATTAAATTTTTTTTTTTTTTTGCAAATGAAAAAAGCAACATTCTCGATTTCGAAATATACTTCTGAATGAGCTCAGTAATCCATGGTGTTTTTTTGTGTGTGTAAATATTTGTTCAGTTTTGTTTTCTTATCTACCATTTAACTGTATTTATTTGTACATTGTGTGTTATTTATATTATTATGTTAAATTCATAATTTATCTTGTATGTTGCAGCTTTCAAGCAGCCGCCAATTGTGCAGCCCATACAGGAAATTGTTTTGGCTCAGCATCGCTATTTCCGCATACCCTTTATGCGTGCCAATGCGCCAGATAATAGTAAATATATAAATCCATTTGCCACTGAACTTATTTTAATCTATACTTTAAACGTTAGCTAAGCGCGGCTTGTGGTATGCGCACTTCGATGGACAATGGATTGCCCGGCAAATGGAGCTGCATGCGGATAAGCCGCCAATTTTACTGGTTGCTGGCACCGATGATATGCAGATGTGCGAGTTGAGCCTGGAGGAGACGGGCCTGACCCGCAAACGGGGTGCGGAAATTCTCGATCACGAATTCAATCGGGAATGGGAACGAAATGGTGGCAGACCCTACAAGACCCTCGGTGCCAGGCCAAATGGTGCGGGCATTTAGAAGAAACACATTCAACAATCAACTAGACGATAAGCGATGCAAAAACTAACATATAATCAAAATTAGCAGTCCTTACGAAAATTCCATATTTTTGCAAAAGATACATTTTTGATAACAACAAAAAAAATCCACGTCCAAAATTCTATCGTTATAAAAGCTCTGATTTACATTTATAAATGTCAAGATTTCTTTTATATATATACATATATATATTTTAATTGCATCTGGATATAGTTTGAATCGCCCATTGAGCGCCAGCTGTTTAAGGGGCCACGCCTAAATATATATTTATATATGTAATATACAAGTATTACATATATTTATACATGTATTTCTTTTCAATTAATTAAGTGTGCATTACGATTTATTTAAAAAGAAAAATGAAACGGCAAGTTGTATTTAGTGTCTATGGAAATTATATTTAAATGTGTGTGTATTTACATAAATGGCATATATATATATACATATATATATACATATATATATACATATATATATACATATATATATACATAAATATATATATATATATATATTACAGTATTTTAAATTAAACATAAAATGCTCGAAATGTGGATTGCTTTGCTTTTATTGAAGAACATATTACAAATATTTTGTGTAAAGTCCTCTTTACTGTCGAAAAATAAGTAGTTTAGGAAATTAGTGGAGTCTAAAAAACAAAAAGCTTTTCTGGGGTCCAAAAACAATTCATTTGTTTATTTTCTCGGCCTTTATAAGTAAAGTTTTACTTGATGATTAAAATAATTTTTCGATTTATTTCGATGCTACTTCTCGCTTTCAAACAGTTTTTTAAAAAAAATCATACCTCTTCTACATTAAGTTGAAAGTGTGCATCTTATATTTTTTTATTAGAATATTTCGCATCCGGTTTTACACCGTTTATTTGCAAGGAGTTTTTTATTATCGATGTTTTTTCGATCTCTAAACGAGGATTTAAAACTGACTCTTTAAATTGGGTGCAACAGGTTTACATAAGCTATTTATAAACACGGAGATCCTCGGATATCCCGTTCTGGAAGTCCAATTAATTAAGTGTATGTCTATTACGATAAGAAAAAGGAAATTGCAAGTTGTATTTTGTGTCTATAGAAATTAAATTTAAGTGTGAAAACTGCATATGTATTTTACAGTATTTTCAATTAAACAGAAAAGAATCGAAATGTAAATTGTGTTTATTTATTGAAAAACAAAACAAACAAAAAATAAAAGTATTTTCCAGTACTGTGTAATGTTTACAATAGACTTTATCAAGATATCAGTTCAGATATTCGGACTTAGCACTTAAATATCCCCAGAAATCTTACAAATATTTCCTATTTTTACTATTTAAATTAAAATAATAAATTTAATATTTAGTTTAATTTTTACACTATCTTTTCTTTTTATATTTTTTTTAGGTTGATCGGCTTTAGTTGACATTATGCAGTAGGTTCATATATGTATATATCTTAGTATAGTTAAATTAAATTTAACATGCTCGAAATCTTTAATGTGTTCATTTATTAAAAAACAAAAATATACAACAAATATTTGACCACAAAATGCTCATCTTAAATGTGCGCAACAGCTGTTTTTTCCGATAAGCAATAAGTATCGATAGAAAATTAAGTATCTCTGCATTCTCTTTCTGTCAGGTGGCAACGGCGCCGCAGCGTGTGTTTGCTTACAAAAATAATTAAATACAAAAACGATGTCCACCACAACATGGCGATCGTTGGGCAAGCAGATGCTCTCCACGCCCGTGCTGGAGGTGCTACAGGATATGGGCTTCCCACTAATGACGCCGGTGCAAAGAGCAGCCATTCCACTGCTGCTGGCGCTGAAAGATGTCTCCGCCGAGGCAGTCACAGGCAGTGGCAAAACTCTGGCATTTCTCGTTCCCCTGCTGGAGTTGCTTCAGCGACGCCACAAGGAGTCGCCCTGGACGCCCAAGGAAATCGGTGCCATTATCATATCACCCACACGTGAGTTGGCACGTCAAATTCACGAAGTGTTGGCCAAGTTTTTGGCGCATTCGCAGCTGGAGCATCTCAGGCAACAGCTTCTTGTTGGTGGTAATCACATTGAGGAGGATATTATGGCCCTGAGACGAGAGACACCCTGCATACTTGTCTGCACACCGGGTCGCCTGGAGGATTTGCTCCAGCGCAAGGCGGATGACCTCCAGTTGGCCTCGCGTGTGAAGAGTTTGGAGTTCCTGGTGCTGGACGAGGCGGATCGCTTGCTTGACTTGGGCTTCAAGCAGAGCATCAGCCACATCCTGGCTTATCTACCGCGTCAGCGTCGCACTGGTCTCTTCTCCGCCACACAGACCACGGAGGTCACCGACTTGATACGCGCTGGTTTGCGTAATCCTGTCCTGGTGTCGGTGAAGGAGAAGGCTTCCCTTAATACGCCAGCTTTGCTTCAAAATTTCTATAAGATTGTCCAGCCGGAGCGCAAATTCCTGGAACTGTTGCAGTTTCTACGTTCGCCCACATCTCGCTCTGGGAAGGTGTTGATCTTCTTTCCCACCTGTGCTTGTGTGGAGTATTGGGTGGAACTTATTCCTCGCCTGCTGCCAGAGCGTATTGTCTTCGGCATCCATGGCAAAATGAAGACGAAACGTGCCCAGGTTGTGGAGAGATTCCGTCGCGAACCACTTGCAGTGCTGCTTTGCACGGATGTCCTTGCTCGGGGATTGGATGTGCCCGAAATTGAATGGGTTGTCCAGTGGGATCCACCGTCGAATGCCTCGAGTTTTGTGCATCGAGTTGGAAGAACGGCTCGCCAAGGTGTTGTGGGTAAGGCGTTGGTCTTGCTCCTACCCAGCGAGGATGTCTATGTGCAGTTCCTTAAGCTAAATCAGAAGGTGGAATTGAGTGAGCTAAAGCTGGTGGAGGGTGAGGAGGAAGAACAGGAGAAGGTGGAAGATGAGGATCAAGAGAATGAGGAGAACGAGGTCGATCAAGACACAGAGCTGGAACAGGAGAAGGAGCATAAGGCTGGGGCAACTCCCCTACACTCCACCCTGGAGAGCATGCATCACTTGCAACTGGCGGATAGGGGCATCTATGACAAGGGAATGCGAGCCTTCGTCTCCCATGTGAGAGCCTACACCAAGCACGAATGCAGTGCCATACTCCGGCTCAAGGATCTTGATCTGGGCAAGATGGCCACCGCCTATGGGTTGCTACAACTGCCACGCATGCCAGAGCTAAAGAACTACAATGGAACGGGATTCATTGCACCCAAATGCGAGGTGAATCTCGCCAAGCTGAGCTATAAAAATGCACAGAAGGAGCAAATCCGTCAACAGAAGCAACTGATCCTGGAGCAGACGGGCAGCTGGCCGGGCAAACACAAGCCGCACATGAAACGCACCGAGTCCTGGGATCAGACCAAGCGCGCCAAGCTGGATGTCAAGTCCAAGAAGGAGTTGCGCAAGGCCAAAAAGGAACGGAAAAGGAAAAGGGAGAAGGAGGAGGCAGAGGGCGGAGGGGAGAAGGGTGCCAAGCGCAAGCGTAGACAGCAACTTACACAAGATGAACTGGATGAGCTGGCCAGCGATATAAGGCTCTTCAAACGACTTAAAAAGAAGAAGATCACCGAGGCGGACTACGACAAGGCAATGGGAATTGATAGCGATGTTGACTAAGAAATTACTTCTCTTTTAATCTATTTTATTAAAGGGGGGTTTTTTGATAAAATAAATAAGGAAATTAATCACTTGTAGACAGGCTTTTATATATTCATTTGTATTTTAAATCTAGACCCATAAGTTGAATTGAATAAGTTGTGCACACATAAATTGCTTGGTGCACATCAGCCAAAATCCCTAAGGGACAACGTCAATCAGTTGATCACCTGAGTCACTCTGATTTGTCCGATGGGATTTCTCTATTATCAAATTCCATATAAACACTGATATTATTTTATATTTATACTCATAGGTTTGTGGACTTGAGAGTCGAACACATTTCGTGCTTTCTTTATTAGCAATTACAATACAAATATAAATTGTCTTTGTTTATTTGGCTGCATCCTGATTGGTTGCGCCCGAAATGAAGACTAGGAGCACAACGGGCACAATGTACATCCAGTATTTGGCGAAGAAGCCACGAGTGTCGCGCACTTCGCCCCTCTCCCGCGCCTCACGCTCCCGTTCGAATTTCTGGATAAAGCTGCCCGTGTCCGGAACTGGAGCCAGTTCTGCGTGACGAATGATGACATCGGAACTGAAATTGTTCTCGTTGACCTGCTGAATGTCGTCAGGGGAGCATTCCGAACTCTTTGGAGCCAGATCCTGTGAGGCAGTGACTCCCGTTACATAGCCATATGGATCCAGGGAAATCCAGAGCACGTCATTGAATTGAGCCAGGAGCAGACTGCACGCCTTGCTGGAGGTCAAAAAGCGCTGAATGTTTCCATTGGGATAAGAGACAGTTGCCCGCAAGCGATAGAAACTATTTTGTTTCGCTAGCAGCTTAATGTTATCCAGTTCAGCTGCTGTCAATGGATTCTGCACAACAGTGGATAGGCCTGCGTTTAAGCTTGGTATGGAGATATTTCCGCGATGCGAAAAATGATCAGGTTTTGAGCTGGATAGCGAATGATGCAAATCAATTGTTATCCAGCTATCATGCTCCAAGAAACTCCAACTAGTTGCCAGCAAGCTGAACAGCACAATTGCCATGTAGCTCATTTTTAAAAACATGTTCGTCTATATTTTGCGTTAGTCTGCTGCAAAATCGAATCGTTTTTTATTTTAAATACTATTTTTTTAAGGCATTAATTACTTACGCTTAATTTCTTTAACAAGTCATTTAATTTTCGCCCATATGATAATTTTATTGCTATCGATAGTTGTCCTATTCGATATGTCGAGCAATGGTGATTGCTAGCGATTAGCGTTTTATTAATTTTGTTACATTTGTTGATGCGAAGTTAATTGTTAAATATGACGAAGTGTGTATGGCAATTTTTATTTTTCAGCCTGCCTTATTCAATAAGTATTTTTATATTTATTTGAAATATTTCAATTCATCGAATTTAGTATTGAGTTTTTCATTGTCGACACTATTTTTTCCATTTGTAAACAAGGCTCTGCAAGAACAGCTGATATGCACGCGTGACACGCTCTAGCGGCATGCGTTAATCGGTATCTTGTACTCAACTAAGAATTGACCGGAATATACAGAAGGTACAGAAAAATGGGAAAAACGTCAAAGGACAAACGAGATGTTTATTATCGCCAGGCCAAAGAGGAAGGCTGGCGTGCACGCAGTGCATTTAAACTATTGCACATACACGAACAGTTCTCCATCTTCGATGGTAAGTGTTTTTAAATTGTGCGTTGCATGTATGTTACACTAGGTGACTCGTTTTGCAGGTGTACAAAGAGCCGTTGATCTTTGCGCCGCACCCGGCAGCTGGTCCCAGGTGCTCTCACGGAAACTCTTCGAACCATGCCAAACAGATGATGAGAAATTGTCAGTGAAAATCATTGCAGTCGATTTGCAGGCAATGGCACCCATACCGGGTGTTTTGCAGATACAGGGTGACATCACCCAGGAGAGCACAGCGGAGGCGATAATTGCTCATTTTGGCAGCGGCGACGGCCAAAAAGCGCAATTGGTCGTCTGCGATGGGGCTCCCGATGTGACAGGGTTCCATGAAATGGATGAGTATATGCAGAATCAGCTGATTGTCTCCGCACTGAGTCTGGCGTCGTGTGTGCTCGAACCAGGCGGCAAGTTTGTGGCGAAGATATTTAATGTGACCGAAAATGATTTGCTCGAGACGCAAATGCGTACATTTTTCAAACATTTCCACATTTATAAACCGCCCAGTTCACGTCCCTCCAGCTATGAAGCGTTTGTTGTCTGTTCCGATTTCCAATTACCTGTCGGCTATATTCCACAAATTATAAATCCAGTTCGAGATAATATTAGAGAGATTGCGATGAAGACCGGATCGGAGGTTAATCAACGATTGGTGCCATACATTGCTTGTGGGGATTTAAATGGTGGTCGATCAGTGGTGAAAATACTGGAATTCACCGATAAACAAATTGAAGTGGCCTACGATGGACTCATGAACGATCAAGATTTTCCTGATGCGGTGAAGGCCACTCTGGAAATTGGATTTATAGCGGAATTTAATAAAAGAAATATTCCCTTCGTGTGCAGCCACTCATTATGGTAGTCAGGAGTAGTAATTAAGTTAACTAGAAATGAAATATTAGTGCTATGTTTATTATTTTAAGCTATATGTGGAGTACTCCGTATGGGCAGGTTAGTCCTTGTTTGCGAAAAATGTATGTTAAAAATGTTTCAGCTTATTGCAATTGGAGTGCATTTAAAATAGCGTGCATATGCAACTAGCATTGTGCTATTTACTTATGTGGCACATGGCGCCAAATTCAAATTTATAAATATTCTGCTTAAGCCCAAAATGAAGGACACAACTTTTCTATCTTTACCGAAAAATCAGTTTTTTATTTGACATATATAAAGAATGGAAACAATGGCTGGCGAGACTAATATTATATGAGCTGAAAAAACATGAAAATATATATTTGAGTTATTAATTTTAAGCAGCGCCATCGACGACAATCTGTAGAATGGTGCGTCGCTTGGGATCGTAGGAGAATCCATTGCTGCGAAACAGTTCCGATTCGTAGAATGACTTCAGATTGCTAATATCCAGCTGCTTGGCACGCTCAAGCAAATCCCTTTCCATGATCTCCACATGGGTGGCACTTGGTCCATCCTTGCAACGGATGTAGGCCAACTGATCCAGGGTGAGCTGGCGCAAGATGAAGAATAGCAGCTCCGAGTGATCCTTTTGGAAGGCCAAATACTTTTGGAATGTGTTGCGCATCTTCTTCATCACACTGAACTTTTGAGCCTCGATGAAACTCTCCAGCATCATACGTATCGCCATGCTCACATCCGCCTCGAGCACATTCTCGCGCAGATGCAGTCGAGCATGTGCCTCCGCCATCCGAATCACGCTCTCAATGTGACGCACTGTGATCGGTAATGAGCCCGTTGCAAACGATTCCTGGCGCAATTGCGAATACATCTTGGCAATCTTGTCCTCGTCAATGTTCTACAATGCAAAAAAAACAGTATTAGTTACAAGTTGGGATTAATCATTAAATTCTGGTTAATTTACCGTAAGTTTGGGTCGAATATTCTCCTTAGCATAGACGATATACTGTCGCAGCAGATCCTGTGGTATCTCATCGACCGTCTTGAGTTGTGGTTCCTCCAGTTCTGGTTGCTGCTCCTCGCTAGGATGATGCTTCATGTGCGAGTGGACTACAAATTTGGCTAACTGTTGATCCTGCATCGGATCAAATTCGTCCTTAACCACACAGAGGATATCAAAACGGGATAAGATGGGCTCTGAGAGATTCACATTCTCCGAGAAGGTCATGGAGGGATCATAACGACCCCCAATCGGATTCGAGGCAGCAATCACTGTGCACCTGGCCTGCAAGGAAGTAACAATGCCTGCCTTGGAAATGGATATCGATTGCTGTTCCATGGCCTCGTGGATGGAGGTCCGATCCTGATCGTTCATCTTATCAAACTCATCAATCAAACACACTCCCTGATCGGCCAAGACAAGTGCTCCAGCCTCGAGTGTCCACTCCTTGGAGACGGGGTTCCTTCGCACATAGGCCGTTAGACCCACAGCACTTGCTCCCTGCCCAGTTGTGAACACCGCTCTGGGTGCAATTTTCTCCGTGTACTTGAGGAATTGTGATTTGGCTGTGCCGGGATCACCGCAGATCAACATATTGATATCGCCACGTACCTTGTGCTTATCGCCAGGATTTTTTGACTCCCCGCCAAAGAGAGCCAAGGCCAAGGCGCGCTTGATATAGTCATGTCCATAAATCGAGGGCGCCATGGATGCTACAATACGCTCGGCAATTCGTGGATCTTTGCTCAGTTTCTGGATGGTCGCTATGTCCTCATCCGTCAGTGATTGCACCACCTGCTTGGAGTCCTTGACAACAATGTGATTAGCTATGATAACGGTGGCAAAGACGGGAAATCCTTGATCCGTATTCAAGGAACCATCATAATTATTTGTGTAGATGCCAGTGACTTCCAGTTCATCGCCGGGTTTGCACTGATCGCAGAGATCGGCGAGCAAAATGACATCCTTGCTGCGTGGTATGCGACCAGCTGGTATGCGTCCTGGCGACTCCTGCAGCGTGATCTTTTGATAATTTCGATACAATGTTTGCTCCATGTTAATGGAGAAGGGACCCGTGCTCTGACATTCCGGGCAAGAACCGGGCTTCACTTCCGTATTCTGGGACTGGACAAATGGTCCCAGGACATAGCCACACTTGACGCAATCGTATTTAATGACGGACAGTTGGGGCAGCACACCAGTTGTGGCCGTAACCACACCCAAGGTGCGCACAAGTTGGTTGAGATGCAGCTTACGAAAAGTGCGCAGTTCCTCGATCAAAGGCAATTCTGAGATGCGCACGTGAATCTCCGTCGTAACCCGCTCATAAGTCGGGAATATGGACAACACCATCTCCTTGGCAACCTTGTCAAAGATCTCTAGCATCTGGAAAGGCGCCTCTGGCAGAAAGTAAGCCAACACATGCTCCTTGTTGGCCAAATCCGTGTAGGCCACCACAAAAGACGATTTATTCTGTTCGCACATTCGACGTATTCTATCCCGATACGTGTAAGAGCCACGGTCATCCACAAAGGTGCGCAGAAAAGACTGAAAACGATTGGCAATCTCTGTGCGTGGCCCGAGCATGCTAACCCACTCCTTGGTCGAATGGCCTTTGGTATCCTCTAGATTCTCAATCGACTCAATCATTTCGGTGTCTTCCATTTCGCCAATGGCTGCTTTTTCGCCAGCACGTCTCTTTGCACGTGGACCCATTGCATCCTCATCCTCATCATCCTCATCGGACTGACCAAAGACCAGATCGCGATCATCGCGATGCAGGCCAGCGGCACGATCTCGTCGACGCATCTCTGTTTCGGCAGCGAAGCGTTCGCCCTGCGACATCTCCGAGAAGTCCTCCTCGTCATCGAGCATGGCTGGATCATAATGATCCAGCTCGGGCATCTCACGATAGTCTAATAATAAAATATTGGTTTATTTTTATACTATTCTTATATGATTACATATCACATATATATTTTATAGAGTTGCGGTTACAATAATAGTAGTGCTGCTTATAGCATTTCATAAAAATATGACAGAACTATCAATATGAAGAAAAATTAAAGTTTTAGAAAGTTGTAAAATACTAATATTGTCCAAATACTAAACGTGGTAAAATATAACAACCCATCGTATTTATTATTTAGAAATATTCTTCATTTGGAGGTAAAAGTGCCAAAATATAAGATAGAAATTTAAAAAGGACACATTTGATAATAATTCTTGTGCGAATTGTGCTTTTATTTTGGCCCCAACTGTATCTGCCTATATTAGGCCTAGTTTCAGTTTGAGTTTGGATGCTCACCGTTCTCCATGTTGTCGCCGAAGAGTTCCTCGCCATCCTCTTCCTCCTCGTCGCGCACCGTTTGATCCCCAAGTATTTCATCCTCGTTTTCGAAGGGCTCAAAGTCGCCAACTGGCGAAGTCATCGCAGCCCGCAAATCTCGTCGCTCGCCTGCATCGCTTGGCGTATTTGGTGGCGGTGAACTCGGATTGTCCTGTGTTGTATTCACTTAATAAAATACATATAAAATACATTGACCAACATACCATTTGGAGTGTTTTCTTCTGTATTTAGTATAAACTAATCTATGCGATAATTTTATGCGCTTCGCATTTGCTTTTCTCAGTACATCAGTTCTTCAGCTGTGTAAATTGTTGGCGTGCTATTTTGGCGGGAGAAATAACACATACTGTATATCGATAGCTTAGAGCGATATCTTGTAGTCGATTATAATGCTGTAAAGGTAAAATAGAATTCAGCAGCAATAGCCAGTAATTATAAGATAATAATAAGCAAGTCGTTTAACATAAGAAATACTTAACTAAACAATACAAAAAATAACAGTTAAACTAAAATGTGCTACCTAAGGTATATTTTGACCGAATTAAAAGACTATTTTGTAGTTCGATTACTTTTATTGTTAATGCTTAAAAGCTAACTGCTATGCTAACCGTAGCAAGTATTTCATATGAGCGCTAAATTCAAGAACGATGTTGCGGCAGCTCACTACAGATGGCTCAATGGTCTAGGGGTATGATTCTCGCTTTGGGTGCGAGAGGTCCCGGGTTCAAATCCCGGTTGAGCCCGCTTCAATTTTTTTAAAATTTAATTTTTATAAATAAAATTTATTTAATGCATGGTCTTTGTGAACAATTAAGTTTATTTATAAATAAGACGACAACAAATGCTTAATTTCAAACCACTGGCACGGCATTTTACGGTCCCATACGTGTTTGAGCACTTTCCTTGCGCCTGGCACTTAATTATAAAATAAAGGGCCCGGACGAGGCCGGCGATTTATTGCACCGGAAGGAGTCGCCATCATGCCAGCGTTGCCAGCTGCATTTGCATTTGCATAGGAATTGCATGCAGAGCCGGTCACATTCAGAATAATTGCGGTCACACAATGACATTAAAGCCAAGTCGGAATCGGAGTCAGAGTCAGAGTCGCGTAGTGTTGGAAAAGTGTCTGAAGTGGGGAAACCATGCTGAGTAATTGCAGCTTTAAATGGCATTTAGCACGCCTCGTGCAGTTTATATATTTCTTTTTATTTATTTATGTATTTGCCGTTTCCTTTATTTTCTTTTGATATGGTTCTCATTACAACATATATTTTGTTGTGCAGTCGAAAAAAAGTCGACGTAAAATGTAAACCGCTCTAATATATATATATATATATATATATATATTTTATATTATAATATTTTTTATAAATTAGGATTACATAATATAATAATAATAATTTCTGAAGATTAGCCAAAACCAAATTATAAATAATAAAATCTCAATGTCGAAATATTAGGAAAAAATAAATAATAATAAAATAATAATTTCTAAAAATTATGATAGACCCAAAAATATGGGAATTTGTTATATTTTTTTATTTTATGTTTATTTTTTTAATATTAAAGTAAGCATTTTTAAAAAGTAGATATTCAAACCCATATGTATAGAAAACACTTTTTCAGTAAAATCGTAAACTTTTCATATTAAAATTTGTGTTTATATGTGAAATCTTTAAATATAAATGTTTACAAATATTTTATCAAAATTGTAGAAAAATCTAAAATGAAATTTAGAAAGGTATACTTTGGTATTTGGAAAGCCATAAGCCTAAATTTTAATTTAACTTGAAATGAGTTTTTCCCAAATTCAGGGCTATTTTTTTCTCTGAGTGTAGAGGAGCCTTTAGAAAGCGCATTTCTCAATGGTAGCACATTGTTGTTGTTGTTGCCATTAGCAGCGTACGTGCCACAAAGCCGAGACTCATTTGTCGATGCGGAATTGCAAGACATTTTCTATAAGCAAAAGTGACTTTCAGTAACTATTCGAGAGACAGCGAATAATTTCTTATTAAAAGCTGAGCAAAGGCAGCAGGTAAAAACAGCCAGCAAAGCGATTGCAAATTGACTCATTTTTCATTTCAAGCACAAATAACCCGAGAGAGTGGGATATATATACCTGGGAGCTTTAATTTTGCCTCTAATAACTCACAGTTTTCTTCAAAATAAACTGAAGACCTTTTCTATATACTTTTTTGCTATAAATATTCAGAAAATTCGCTCTAAATTTTAGAAAGTAAATTTCTAGAACTTGATTTAAATTCTCCCTTTAATAAAAAATTGAGAAAGTCTTTAATTTATAGGCTGATGTTTTCTGTTGTGATATTATTATCCATTAATATTTTAAGACATTTTCACAAACATAAAATAATATTCATATGAAATAAAAACAAAACGCCTTAATTTTTATAATTTTTTTTTTAATATTCACAAGTTATTTCTAAAGCTATGAAAAACTTTTTTATATTTTTAGGTGATTTTCATTTTAGGACAACTTCTAAGATATAGTCTGATTTTTTTTCAGAGTGTACACGCATCTGAGAACTTTTTTGCACAGCAATCATTTTAAGGACACACTTCTGTAGCTTCTATGCCTTATTAATTATGCACGTTATGTGCATACAAACAAACAGTGGTGGAAGAAAATAGAACTATTATTAACTTAAAAAAAAAATTGCAGTCCTTTAATTTTTTTTCTAAATTTTCTTCTGTTGGAAGACCCAAGAAACATTAATTAACATTTCAAACTGACACATAGAGAAATGGAGATATATTTTATTGCCTGAGGAAAGTAATGCATTCTTGTGTAAGTGGATTACTTATTGCATTATACAACTACAAATTTACTTCCAGGTGTATCTTTATTCATTATGAAACATTTCTATATGCCTAAATAAATTTTTAAATAGTTTATTTGTTTTACAATTTATTTTTTCAACTGTTATTTTTTAATTTTTTTAAAAACCAACAAATCAAAATTAAATACTCAACGCTGAATAAATTGTGGTATAAGAATAAAAAACACAACAAAAGAAAGATCTTTATAATGGTGCTATTTCTTCAACCACAGTTATATTTATAGCAAGTATTTTCCTTATCTAGGTCACTCAAGTATATGCAGAAATATTCTCAAATAGAGTAAATTGCATCTCAGATAAGCAAAGCGAATAAATATTTCAAATTTAAAAACTTTGGGATATATAAAAGTTTCGTGGCAAACTTGTTGCCAAGCTAATGAGTTGGCCCCGAGGCAAATCAAGTCATAAAATTATTGGATGTAATAATTTTCAGTTTCTCTAAGTAGATGCACATAATTTAAAATTGCAAATTCACCATTTGCATTATTAACGCGAAAAATGGCGATCAGAATAAAGGCAGTTTCACATTTGTATACCCTTAATCCATTTAAAAATAGTTAAAAAGGGTATATTGGTTTTGTGCAAGAGTATGTAACAGGTAAAAGGAAGCATCTGCGATCCCATAAGGTATATGAATTCTTTATCAGCATAGTTTCGAGTCAATATGGCCATGTCAAAGACTATAAGAGGTAGGGACCTAAAATTTTAAATACAACTTCTCAGTTTTCTCGCTGATCAAGTATATTTTTTTTTGGATAACTGCCATCGTTTCGCAAATATCGAGACATCGTTTTCTGATAGCACTAATACAATCAATGGTTTCTTATTGTTATATAATATACATATATTGATACGTTGGATCCATTGTAAATAATTCGGTTACGAAATCAATTCTCATATCGCTCTCGTTTCGATCAGCAGGCAAACTCATTTTCTGTCTATGTAAATATGCGCATGCATGTAAGAGAAAGGGATGGCATGATAATCAAATCAAGCGTTGCATTAATGCCATTTTACTCTTCAGTATCTGAGACTGCTATACGAAATGAGAGCACTTTGTAATTTGGACTCGAAAAAAAATGGCCATAAATGCTAGTAAATCAAATTGAGGTTTGTAGCTTTCACAAAACACGGTTTTGTAGAAAACAGTATATGGTGTATATAAACGCAAATCTAATAAAAAAAATAAGATATTAATTTCATTTATATTTTTTGAAATGCAATTCTTAATAAGAGCAGTTATTTCTAGATTGTTTTCTATTTTTAATTTTAGGTTGATTTTCTTCTGTTTTTGGGTGCAGGGTATCAAATAGCGAGCTCACTTGCCGACTTAATGCCTACTTGTTAAATATGTTCTTTGCGTTTGACGTAAGGGTTATCCCTTTTTTCTTTTGCCCAAAAATAAGTACATATCATATAAAGGTTGCACTAATATCATAAAACGAGCTACCATGAACATAAAATCCATCGTATTTTCATAATGACAAGCGAAAGGTAAATCAGCTACAGTCGACCCTTGAATATATGCACGGTACACTGCGTACACTTAGAGAAAAGCACCGCACTAAAACTTAGAAAATTTACCTAAAAATGAGAAATGTATTCAATATTTTAGAAGTTATTTCTAAATAAAAGAAAAAACTGTTTTTAATCAACATATTATTCAGAAATATTAGTCAGAAAGTATTGGGATTTTCGAATTTTGGCTTTCTAGACTTTCTACATTTTTGAAAATTTGTTTGTCTTATATTTTAAAATTCTAAAAACAAGAAAATCTTTATAATTCTTTCGGCGATTTAATAAAGTTTAGACTGACTTTTTTTTTGCTTAGTGTAAATAAGTTGAATCCATCACATTATTGTGCACTTTTCCTTGGGTTGTTCTCTGGATTCGCCAGATAGGAGAAAAAGAGAAGGGAGAGGGAGGCGTTAATAAGAACAAAATCACACATACGCATAAAGTTTGGCAAATTACGAGGTATAAAAATGGCATCTCATTATGGTAAATTTAATATTTCATGGGCAATTTGCCCGGATTGAAACCGACACACTTCAAGAATTGCGTATACCAAACGCACACACGCACACACACATACACGCACACACACTCGAATTTATAAATTCTTCATAACTTGAGGGTTTTTTTCACCCCCATTTTCTTCATATGCTTGTCTCATACAAATTTAAACTCAATTAAAAGTTTGCGTATTAGACAAACTTGTGGCACGTTGTGACACGTTGTTGAAGCGACCACACCAACTTCCAAGTGGGCGTGGCTGGGGTTGGGGCACTTGCCATTTGCAAAACCCAAATGACATTCGAATTTAGTTGTCATTAAAAATGTGCGCGATTTATTCACATACATGACTTTGAGTTGACAGACGACACTCCAACATAGACCCTGAGAGAGTCTACCTCGCTCTACACTCACAGAAAAAAAGAACAAAAAAACCCATATATTTCGGATTCTTGGATAGGAATATTTGAGAAATTGTCTTTCTTATGTTTAAAAATTATTTCTAACAACAGGCAGATCTTTCTAGTTTTCAGGGTGATTTTCATTATAGAGCGAATTCAAGAATTACGAAATTATTTCTAACCACAGGGGATTTTTTTTTCTTAATTTCAACAAATATTTTTCTTAACTTTTAGAAATAATATGTCTAATTTTCATGTGTTTTTTTGAGCAACTTTTAAAAAAGCTTCTTTGTTGCCTATAAATTATAGATAAACACTATATTTATTACTAAAAGCAAGAAACACATTCTTGTTTTCACGGCGATTTTCGAGAATTTAGTGCGATATGTATTCTGTGTGTGCTCGGAGTATACTTCATCTCTCTCTATCCTATCATTCTGTGCCCAGTGCTCTGTGTGTGCCACGTGTTGGGGTCCTCGAGCCAGCGAGCAGAGCAAAGCAGTTTCTTCAATTGAAGGCAACAACCCATTGACACAAATTGATACGCTTTTTAGTTACCCGTTGGCAAGAAATTACTCAAGTCCGTTTAAGAAACTTTAAGATAAATATATTTGGACACATACTGACATCGAAGTGCTTTCGAGTGCTAAAGGATTAAAAGTATGGGTACATTTAACAGCTGGATCTTGGGTATTTATAGTTAGACTGTCTCGACTAGAAAATTCTCATTGCTTATTTTCGCTCTCTAATTATGTTAGTAATAAATAATATTGAATAACAGACTTGCTAAACTGAGTATTATTATTTTATGATAACATATGCAAATATAATAACGATTAACAGCAGAGCAGCAGAGTTGTTCGATTAACAGAGTTGCTTAACATAATTAGAAATGAGTAATTAATTAGCAGATCATCAGAATTGCTCGCCACACTTCTGTACATGTAGCTAAATATCATTTTATAGAATTGTTGAACATGCAAATATAACATTGAGTATATTAAAATGGTATTGTTAATATTTAAATGAGATCTGCTTAAGAATATTATTATTATATATTGTTATAAAATAGTTATATAAGTTATGTTGCTATAAAATGCATTTTAATAAAAAGACTCTAACTTTAGGCTCGCTTAATAAAGCAACAGCGCATAACAATTGCCATAAGCCTTGTGCCAGGCTGTAAAAATTGCATAGTCAAAGGATTTTTTTTCTGTATTTCGTTTTTTTTTTAGTAGCCAATTTTGCTGGCCTGGCCTTAAATTGCGAATGGCCAGGCACATAAATAATGTAAGCAAATCGACAAACAGCAAAAAGTTAAATGCTTCTAATGACACAAAATAAAGCAAATGACGAAAAATTGCGCAAAAACAAAAGAGACAAAAATAATAATAATAATATAGCAAAATGGTCGACAATGGGGATTATGGGCTATGCGTGAGCGTGCGAATGAGAGGGCAGCATATACTGGAAAATATGTAAAAAGAACAACAAGAAGAAGAAGAATTAACTACAACACAGAGCAAAAGCAAACCGAGAAAAACATGTGCGGCGGGCATAATTACGAAGCAATTAGACGAAATTATTATTTGAGGTCACCCTGTTAGGAGGATTGATGAAGTGTGTGTGGGGACGGGGGTAATAGAACATATGGCCAGTGAGACAGTGGATGGTCTTGCTGGTGTTCGCTATTTACTGTTGCTTTCCAAGCAGACAGGCAGGCAGTCTTGGCAGGCGTGCCAAAAGGATGCCTGCGTCATTATCAGGCATAAAGAAGAAAAAATAGCCCAAAGAATAAGAGCACAAAGCAGAAACGCCAATAGAGGAAATAGGGAATAGGGAAATTTTGTTATTATATATTTTTAAAAGTAAAAAAAAAAAATAAATTGATCTAAATAAGATCTTGATATATTAAAATTTGTATTCCGATTTAAGTTTTTAATTTTCTGTTATGTGATTTGGTATGGAATGGATTTTGGTTTTATTCTTATAATTATTTCTCAAGTTTAAAATTTTTATCTGCCAAAAAATACAAAAAAATAAACTCAACCAATTTATATCATTTCTTAATACATTTAGTTATATATTTAAAACAGAGAACATATTTTAAAACATTTCTTGTGTGAGTTGTGCTATTATTTTGTTCGCAACTGTATATATAATGTTATATATATATATAGATATATATACATATATTTATGTATATAAGAAAAAAGAAATGCTGGCGTTAATGAGCATCGTAATGGACAACGTTTGATGTTTGAACAGCTGCCACTGGGACTCAGACGGGGATTGGGGATTCGGATTGGATCTGAGTAGTTGGAACTGGCTGTATATAAATGAAGTGGGGCAAGATTGACTAGTGGGTCAGTCAATCAGTCAGTTAGTCAGGCAGACAATATCGCGTGAAGCAATTCAATTATGGCAAATGGCTTCAAAAAGCTTATAAAGTTGACACGGGAACATTTGCATTTAGTCGAGTTTAGTCTGTTGTGAAAATTGCTGTGAGTTCTGGTCTGGGTCACTTTAGGCCTTAAATATTCATTGCTATCCATTGCAATCGCGTGCCTCAAATTTAATATAGCACTCAAAACATGGACAAACAATGACAATGACATCGACCAACAGCTGAGCCAAAAACCAGCCAAAACCAGCCGAAACTTACACATACATTGTTGGCTTGGCATGACCTGAATTGTTGCCACACTCAGAGATTAAATGAATATTTATAAAAATATATGAAAAATTAGAAAGACTTGACCTATATCGACAATCCAACAAATTTTGCATTTTTACTTTTTTTCCAAAAGATGAAATGAAAATCTTTATTTTTAGAAAAAACCATTTTTAAGTTTCTGAAACAAGTAATTAAATGTGAAGTCTAATAATAATAAATAATGGTATAAGCACTCTATAAAAATGCACGCTGGCTTTAAATTATTACAGGGTATTTTGATTCAGGTTACAATTTTCTGAATTGAGAAAATATATGTACAATTTTTGGGGTGTTTTAGTATCAGTTTTGTTGTTGCTTATAGTTTTTAACAATAAAGATTATTATTTTAAGCTTTCACATATACAAAGTATTTCATATAGTTTATAAAATTTTCAAAATTTAATATTATAATAATTCTATAAAATATTACTCATATGAAAATTTAATTCTAATTAATAATGTTTATATTGTTACTTAGTGAAGAGTTAAGGCTTCATGAGCGTTATTATCAACTCAATTATTAATTTATGTGGCTGTTGACAAATATGTTATATATATGTACATTTATTTATCGTGTGGAAAACATCTTTTTCAAATCTCAATTGTATAATATAACCCAATTGTATGATATAAAAAAATGTTTGCATATATTTTCATGGCTAAGCACAAAAAAAAAAAACAAAAAACTGATTGGGTTTCTGGGCAATTTTCAAAAATACATGGTGAATTTCTCTGAGTGTAGGCAGTCCTGGCTTGCATGTTGGTTGACTGGCCTGACTGACTTATTTGTCGGTTGCCAGATGCACTTTAACATTGTTCATTCATCTTTGTAGGTCGTCGAAAGTCGAAAATCGAATGCCATATCGCAAAAGCAAAAAAAAACTAAAAGCAACAAAAAATGCTCGATGAAGGTTGCAAGGTCTTAACATTGATTTTGATTTCGACAATATGCGTTTGCATGTAAATGCCACATGTGGCACTGGCATTTCAACTTTGAAGGACTTGACAAGCATTTCTCGTTGCTGTTGCTAGGTATTTTTTTTTTTTTTTTTCAAGTAGTATAAAATGGAAAGTTTGAGCTTAAGGGGGGAAAACCGACACTCCGAAAAAAATATGAAAGCCGAGTCAATCTAAAAATTAGGTTTGCCTTTAAATTTGTATGAGTAAAATTTTTAACAAAAAATAATTTTTAAAAGTATTCTAATTTCTATAAAAACTACAAAAACTCTTTTTTTTTTAATTTGAAATCAAATTTAAATTAAGATTTAGAATAAATAAATCGAATAACGAATTACTTTACTCGAAAAATAATTCAAATACGTATTGAAATTTTATATTTCCGTAGGCGTTGCCAGTCGTTGGGTTTTTTTTGCTAGGAAATCTGATTATGAAAATTCTATTAAAAGTTTTACGGGCTAGGCAAATGATTGAATATCACGCACCCTGTAAAGGTGGGCAAGAAATCAAGTTAGCTGCGGGGGGTGCGGGGCCAAGAACAGAAGCGCAAATGTGACGCAAATAAATGCAGCCGTTGCAACAAAAACAAGAGCAACAAAAAGTTGCAATTACGACTGCATGTAAATTAAAAATACTGAAAATTACAATCCAGCAAAACGCATTGCATTTTATTACATTTACGCAAATTGCTTAGCAAAAAACGTTTAATTAGGGGTTTGCACTATTTGGCACGTTGTTTCAATTTGATGTACAATGTATATATTTAAATATGCGAACAATTTAATATATAAAATAAATTATGGTATATTATTTAAGATAATAAAAAAAATGTACCAAAACTCGCTGCTAGGAAGATTTCCGTTTCTTTCGTGTGTTGTACGTAGACAAAAACACTTTCCTATATACTGCTATATCATACTATGTGGACGAAGCTGTAGCACTGATTGCTATATACTTGCGACCATTGATTATCACTGTCTGCATAAGGGGCGGGGTCAGTTTGCTAGTGGAGTCGGTGGTGACATTTGAAACTAATTCTGGAGCAGTCAGTATTCTAGTGGCGACGTTGGTAATGCTGCCAGCTGCCGGTGGGGCCAGTTTTCCAGTGGGAATGCTTTTGACAATGGCAACTGTTTTCGGAGAGGTCAATTTTGTAGTGGAGACACTTCTGATGGTGGATTCTGATGGGGTCATTTCTTTAGTGAAGACAGAGGCGATGTTGCCAGGCGATTCTGCAGCTGTCAGCTTCTTACTGATATTGGGAACTGTTTTCGGCTGAGCCACTTTTCTTGTGGCGACAATGCTGATGTCGGCAGCTTTTTCCTGCAGGATCACTTTTCCGGTGATATTGCCAACTGTTTTTGCTGAGGTCAGTTTTTTACTGGAGACCTTGCTGATGGTGACAACTGATCCTGATGGGGTCAGTTCTTTATTGAAGGCCGAGGAGATATTGGCAGATGATTCTGCAGCAGTCAGCTTCTTACTGATATTGAGAACTGTTTTCGGCGGGGTCACGTTTCTGGTGGGAACACTATTGATATTGGCAGCTTTTCCCTGCAGGATCAATTTTCCGGTGATATTGCCAACTGTTTTTGCTGAGGTCCGTTTTCTGGTGGAGACCTTGCTGATGGTGGCAACTGATTCTGTTGGGGTCATTTCTTCAGTGAAGACAGAGGCGATATTGCCAGGCGATTCTGCAGCTGTCAGCTTCTTACTGATATTGGGAACTGTTTTCGGCTGAGCCACTTTTCTTGTGGCGACAATGCAGATGTTTGCAGGTTTTTCCACCAGGATCACTTTTCCGGTGATATTGCCAACTGTTTTTGCTGAGGTCCGTTTTCTAGTAGTGACCTTGCTGATGGTGGCAACTGATTCTGTTGGGGTCATTTCTTCAGTGAAGACAGAGGCGATATTGCCAGCCGATTCTGCAGCTGTCAGCTCTTTACTGATATTGGGAACTGTATTCGGCTGAGTCACATTTCTTGTGGCGACAATGCTGATGTCGGCAGCTTTTTCCTGCAGGATTACTTTTTCGGTGATATTGCCAACTGTTTTTGCTGAGGTCAGTTTTTTACTGGAGACCTTGCTGATGGTGACAACTGATCCTGATGGGGTCAGTTCTTTATTGAAGGCCGAGGAGATATTGGCAGATGATTCTGCAGCAGTCAGCTTCTTACTGATATTGAGAACTGTTTTCGGCGGGGTCACGTTTCTGGTGGGAACACTATTGATATTGGCAGCTTTTCCCTGCAGGATCACTTTTCCGGTGATATTGCCAACTGTTTTTGCTGAGGTCCGTTTTCTGGTGGAGACCTTGCTGATGGTGGCAACTGATTCTGTTGGGGTCATTTCTTCAGTGAAGACAGAGGCGATATTGCCAGGCGATTCTGCAGCTGTCAGCTTCTTACTGATATTGGGAACTGTTTTCGGCTGAGCCACTTTTCTTGTGGCGACAATGCAGATGTTGGCAGGTTTTTCCTCCAGGATCACTTTTCCGGTGATATTGCCAACTGTTTTTGCTGAGGTCCGTTTTCTAGTAGTGACCTTGCTGATGGTGGCAACTGATTCTGTTGGGGTCATTTCTTCAGTGAAGACAGAGGCGATATTGCCAGGCGATTCTGCAGCTGTCAGCTCTTTACTGATATTGGGAACTGTATTCGGATGAGCCACTTTTCTTGTGGCGACAATGCTGATGTCGGCAGCTTTTTCCTCCAGGATTACTTTTTCGGTGATATTGCCAACTGTTTTTGCTGAGGGCCGTTTTCTAGTGAAGACCTTGCTGATGGTGACAACTGATCCTGATGGGGTCAGTTCTTTATTGAAGGCCGAGGAGATATTGGCAGGTGATTCTGCAGCAGTCAGCTTCTTACTGATATTGAGAATTGTTTTCGGCGGGGTCACGTTTCTAGTGGGAACACTATTGATATTGGCAGCTATTTCCAGCGGGGACACATTGCCAGTGATACTGCCAACTGCCGGTGGTGTCAGTTTTCTAGTGAAAACACTGCTAATGGTGGCAACAGTTTCCGGTGGGTTCACGCTGCTGGTGGGTGTTTCCGATTTGTTCACAGTCTCCACATTTAACACCTTTTTTTGATTTTTTAGCTCTTCTTTCTTTCCACCCTCATTCTCCACTTTCTGCTGCGATTTCTTCTTAATGTGAAAACATCTCTATGGAAGAAACAATTACATTATATTTTAATATTCATTGCAATATTTATTTTCAGCTTACTGGACAAATGTAAATTCTCTTCAACGTTTTCGGATCTTTCACAACTTTTCTGGTTTTTGCATTGCAATTGGAGCAGCTGGAAAATGCAGCCATATTCAACCTGACTCAACAAAAAAAAGAGTTTTGTGCAAATTTGTAAAAGTATTTGTATGAACAGGGTTGTAATTGATATGGGACTTTTTTCAGTGTTGGTAAACACAGGTAAAAGTTATTTTCAGAACAAATGCGATATGTTTTCTATTATTAAATATATTTACTTTTTTGAATATGAACGAAATGGTTTCAATTAAAATAAAAATAAAATTTGATATTAAAGTGATATTAAAAATAATAAAACTAAAAGATGTTTTCTAAGATTTGTACGAATTTATGTACTTTTGAGTGAACTGTTTTAAAGTGCATTTTGCACGCTGATCAACTTTTGAGAAATGACTTGGCAAGTTGACCTTTGACTGACAAAGTTGGCTACTGACTTCTGACTGTGGCTGTTTCAGTCCTGACTCGTATTCACATTAACGCCATTAGGCCAATTTGGCAGTTTGCCCTGACAAACAAACAAATAAAAAAAACCAAAATAAGGCACACACATAAATAAAACAAAACTTGCACAAAGGTAACCGAAAGCGTCTCCCCAAAATGGATGGCAGACAGAGACAGAGACAGAGACAGCTGCAGAGCTGCATTTATACCGCTCTCCCCTCTCCTATTTCCCCTTTGTACACATATCTATGCAAGTTCAAATAGAAGTCAAGTGAGAGCAAAAGAAAAACGAAAACGAAATCAACTGAGAATGCTGCAGTTAAGTGAGATAGACTATGCGATACCCTCCAGCAAGTTGTTAAATATTTAACTTCTTTGTCTGGCAGGCAAGCACGGACATAGAAGATTATCAAATTGAGAGGAAAATTATTAAATAAAAACATTGTTACTATTTTTTGTTTTAGTGAACAGACGGGCATCGTTTGATGCTGATCATGAATAATATGGCTTATTGGATCGGAAAATCTTCCTTCTTCTCGTTACATACTCATACCCAAAACCATAATACACTTTAGTCACTTTTAAGGGGTATATAAAAAAGTTTGCTACTGCCTCAGTTGAAAGTGGCAGAAGCAGCAGCCGCAGTTGTGTTTTTTCTTGTTGCCACACTTCTCTTCGTTAACACAAGTTCACTTTAATTACGGCTCTAACCTTGCAATTTAACAGACGTTTTTGCATTGTTGCCACTTGCTGCATGGCTCAATTTATGTTCATTTGAGAGTCACGTTAGATGCAGATAGATAGAACTTGTTGACCAGCACTGGCAAATGCCAACTCGAAAGCAACCCTTTTTTCCCCGTGCACTTTGCTTATTTATTGCCTGTCACATGCTATAAATTTCCACTCGAAGCCTTTTAAATTGGCTCAGCATTTAAAATTAAAATTAAATATTCCATTTCTCGCATTTTTTATTTAATTTATATAATTAAGGTAACGACAGCACAATAACATCTTTTAGCCAGTACTAATCAGGAAATTCGCGGTTGACTTTGATATCATTTATATAGCTGAGGATACCTGGTCATTAATCAGATTCAACAGATTCACTGAAGGAAGACTAAAGGAACTCATGTACGCTGGACCTTCCCATATACTTGATACTGGTGAATTTCGACAAGCCATATCAAAGAAAAGAAAAAAATACCCTATAATCGTTTTCAATATATGCAAAACCCTTACGTGTTTGTTGAAAGTTTATTTCGAAAATGGGTGCTTTCTAAAAGCCAAGAATCATTTCTCTCTTTTTTTTACATACTCTATATAATTTGATGGATATTTTTTCGCTATCGATCTATGGCACTATGACATTTGTTATTACAATTGACAATTGGGAAAATTACGTCATGTTTGCCAGGGAGCATAAATTTATATATACATATACATATATACATATATATAAATATATATATATAAATATTGCTGACCAAATTGAATGTAATGGACAGTGGACAGACAAAGCATTTGATTTATTAGTTTTGTCATTAAACAAATTGTCGAACAATGACAGGCCCAATGCAAATGCAATGAAAATGTATATATATTTATATATATACACATACATATGTACATATATATAAATGTATAAGTGTGTGCAGTGTGTTCCGGCTACAAATGTACTTAGTGGAACTTATTTATGTAGATTGATATTTATTTGTGATAAACACAGGCATTGACGCAAATTAGAATAAACATTTTCATTACCCAAATTGTGCACGAGCCCCAAAGGACCTTAAAAAAGGACTCGTCCACTGTGTGAAAGCAATCACTTTACTTCAATTGGTTTTCTGACTGGTCATCATCCGAGGACGATGATTCCTCCAGTACACTCCATTTATGTGTGTGTGTTTTTCGAGAAGGGTTCATTTTTAGTGGCTAATGATTATGGCAGTGGAAATGTTAATCACTCAATGATTGATTTATGGCTGATGTATAAGTTAGATCGATAAATACATACAAATATTTCAACGTTGACCAAAAGGCCATTTTGAAAATGGTCTCAGCTTTAACATAGTTATGACGTTGGAATATTTTGACTAAGCCCAAAATGTTATATTCAATATTTTACTCGTTAAAACAGCCACCCTTAATTTTAGTAAGTGTTGCGAAAAATTTATAAAATTTACAAAGTCTTTCCAATTTTGTAGTTAAATAAATAAACCACATACAATTTAAAAATGTAAATAATGCTGGCATTATTAAAAATAAAATCAAATTACTTCTGTCAAACTCTTATCTGTAGAAATTTTTTTGAATTCTCGCACACTGAATATATTTCGTTGGATAAAAAGTCTGGCAATGAAATGGAAATGGAAAATCTGCTCCCAGTTGCTGCTTCTGCTGCTGTTGCTGGGCCTGCAGTGTGACGCTCAAGGTCGCAGAGTTGGGCGCCGCGGCACCTTTGACGATGACGACGAAGGCGAGCAATGCGATCGTTCCACAGCTTATTTAATAACGCCCGATATATCAACGGATGAGGATGTGGATGGCGGGGCAAGTGGAGCAGGTCAATCAACAACGGGGCGCAACTGTTCCCAGTTGGCAGCGAATATAGCGGCAAAGGCGGCACAAGTTGCTACAGCGGCAAATGAGGCACAAGCGAGTGCCGCCGAATATGCCGCCAAAGAGGTGCGCATTCAACTTGCCGGCAACGCGTTGCAAGCTTCTCGTGCAGCACAAGCAGTGCTCGAGGGCAAAAGAGCTCTGCTCGATAAAATCCAGAGGGAATTGAGTGATTTGCAGGTATGGATTAACAAATTAAGTGCCTCGTTGGAATCGAGTGAAGCGAATGCAAAAAAAACTGAACTTGCTGCCAAGTCAACGGAATCGCATTTTGGCAGACTCAATGATGTGGTTCAATTGGTGGCCAGCAGTTTGGCTGATGTGGATGCTCTGGCTGGTCTCGGCCAGAGTGATCTCAAGGAGAAACAACAAATGCTTGTCGCTGCCAAGGAGCACAGTGATCGCATCCAAAAGGACATCTCTTGCGCCCGCGACGAATATCAACAGGTGAAGGTGGCTGCTTATCAGGCGGCACGTTCAGCTGTCGACGCCAAGAAGAAGGCAGCTGCCACTGCCACCGCGGGGGATGGGGATAAGGGAGGTGGCGGCAACAAGGGCAAGTGCAACATGTCAATGCGACGCAGACGCAGGCGCTTCTATCCACTTAATCAGAAGCACCACTAATCTGGGGAAGATAATCGATTTATATATATTTTATTTATTTTGCGTATTTTTTGCAATTTTATATTTTGTTAAGAAATTGTTTATTACGTAGCAACTTACGCAAAAGCATATTATTATTATTATTAGGTTGGGGGTGTGTGCACTGCAACCTGGTAGATGTATTGTGCCCCCTTCTGGGCTTTAGAGCTCCTCCATCAACCCAAGCTCTTGCACAAATGCTAGAATTTTCATTGGGTTGAGGGCCACTATGTCACTGCTCATCATGACATGCATCCCCAAGATGTTGCTTCTTTTCCTTACTAGGGCTACACACTCTGCTAGGATGTGCATTGAGGATTCCTCCTCGCTTTCACAGAACCTGCAGAGTCCGCTACTGATTATACCCAGCTTGGCTAGGTGACTTCTTAGTCTACAGTGTCCCGTCAGTAGACCGGTGAGTATTCTAAGATTGTTTTTGCTCATGGCTATAATCTGCTTAAATCGCTTTTGATTATAGCCACCCATAAGACATTTGGCTTGTCGGAGTCCTGGTGCCTCTGCCCAGCTCCATTGCCTCCTCTGTCCTTCTTCTTTCCTAAGCGCCTGCCGTATCGTGTGCCTTCCGATGCCACAATACGGTTCAGGTCCCACTAGGGGTCTCTCCGCCCCCAATCTTGCTTGCCTGTCGGCCAGTTCATTCCCAGCTATGTCCGTGTGGCCCGGGACCCATCTTAGGGTGAGCCTATTGGTTGCCCCGAGTCGGTCAAGTCTGGATCGTGCTTCTAGGACCACTTTAGAAGTGATTTTCGTCCCACTAATAGCGTTTAACGCTGCTTGACTATCGGATAGGATGGATATATCCGTATTCCGGTAGTTACGCACCAGGTTAAAATCCGCACACCTTCCTATCGCACACACTTCAGCTTGGAAAATGCTGGTTTGCGTTCCTAGGGATTCGTGATACGATATCCGAGGGCCCACCACTCCTAGGCCTGTGCCCTGGCTGGTGAGTGATCCGTCGGTGTACCATTTTATGGTGTGCGGTTTCATGGGATGGATGTCATCCAGTGACGTCCATTCCTTTTTGCTGCTCATCTGAACTTTGAAATTACGCTCGAATATGTATTCGGCTGCCATTTCATCCCTAGGTTGAACCAGCAGGGGAAGTTCATCTGAAAGTCGTTGGGCATCTTTTTGGCTAAGGATGTGATAGCCTCCAACTCCTTCCGCTGACATCCTTAAGAGCGTAGCTTTCTGTTGGAGCCTTATTGTGTGATGGAGTGGTGTTATCTCCATTAAGGCTTCCAAGGCCATTGTTGGACAGGTGCGCATTGCCCCTGTCATGCATACGCAGGCCAGTCTCTGCAGTTTCTGCAGCTCTCTTTTCACGGTGATAAGCCGTGCTCTATCACCCCATGCTATTACTCCATAAGTCAGCATGGGTCTCACTACCATTGTGTATAGCCATCGCATAATCTTTGGTGATGTACCCCATGACTTTCCGGCTATACTCCGGCACGTATAGAGTGCTCTAGAGCACTTCGATACCGTGTTTTCTACATGGGTGCCAAAGTTTAGCTTGCTGTCAAATGTGACCCCTAGGTACTTAACTTCCCTACTGGTTTCTAATAGGCATCCTGAGAGCCGTATTTGTTTCATCCTCTGCAGTTTATACCGTCTAGTAAAGGGGACGATGACTGTTTTTGTAGGGTTTAGGTTGAGTCCAACCTCCATACACCAGTCACTCGTTATTTTTAACCCTGTCTGGACTATATCGCAGAGTGTCTCCTCAAATCTGCCTCTCGCTATTATTACAATATCATCGGCATAGCCTTGACATTGGATACCTCTGGTGGTAAGTCTGTTAAGCAGTTCGTCTACTAACAGACTCCAGAGTAGCGGAGATAGTACACCCCCTTGTGGGCAGCCTTTGGTGGTTAAGACTGTAACTTTACTATCATGTGTTGATGCGGTGGCTTGTCTGGACCCCAGTAGTGCCAGTATCCACCTACTGGTGGTGGAGTCCAAACCCCTTCTTTCAAGGGTGGCCCTAATCGCATCGTGTGACGTGTTGTCAAAGGCGCCTTCTATGTCCAAGAAGGCGCACAGTGCTATCTCCTTATTATCAATTGTTGAGCTTAACATGCTCTTCAGCTGATAAAGTGCAGTGTCCGTGGACCTGCCCGCTCTATAAGCATGCTGCGTTGTGTGCAGCGGACTCTGCATCAGCAGAGTGCTTCTAATATTGTAGTCCACCAGCTTTTCCAATGTTTTCAATAAAAACGAAGTCAAGCTGATGGGTCTGAAGGACTTTGGGTTGGTGATGTCTTTCTTCCCAGCCTTGGGGATGAAGACCACCCTAGCACTTCTCCAAGCGCTCGGTATAAAACCGAGGGCAAGGCTACCCTGCAGTATCTTCTTGATGCGGGAGAGGAGTAAGTCCTTGCCGATCTGTAAAAATACTGGTGATATCCCGTCTAAGCCTGGAGACTTGTAGGGCTGGAAAGTACCAATTGCCCATTTCAATCTTTCGGCTGTGACTGTCAGCTTGGCACATGCCCAGTCAGCAGTCGACGGTCTATACCTGCTCCCTCTCACGATAATTTCTTCCCGATAGGGTATGCTACCTGGGAAGTGCGTTTCGAAAAGGAGCTCAAGCCTTTGCATATTGCTGTTCGTAAAGGAGTTGTCTCTACGCTTCAATGCTAAGTTAGCATCAGGCGTTCGCTTTGACATAGCTCTATAGAGCCTGGCGCTTTCGCTTGTGCTAACAATGCTTTCGCAGAATTTCCTGTAGTTCTGCCTTTTGGCCTTCCTGATCTCCTTGTTATAGGAGGTCAGACTTTCACGGTACCTCTCCCATCCTCCGTCTCTCTTTGCTTTGTTGAAGAGGCGACGTGTGGTTGAACGTAGCCTTTCCAGGCTCTCGTTCCACCAGGGAGCATCTTTGACCATGCGTTTTTTCCCTAAGGGGCAACTATCCATAAAAGCATCTGTTATGCTTTTATTTAAATCTCCTACAGCTCTCTCTAGCTCAGGTGGGGTTCTGGGTATACCAGATGTCCCGTTGGAGAGGTTGAGCTCTAGGGTGGACTTGAACTTTTCCCAGTCTGTCTTTCTGGGGTTCCTACTGGGGGTACTACTATCCGTATTTAGCTTCAGCTTAAATCGGATTATCTTATGGTCTGACATAGATTCCTCTGGAGAGACGTGCCAGTCCCTAAGATGAGGTTTTAGGGACCGACTGACCAGGGTGATGTCTAAGACTTCCTCCCTAACCCTTGTTACAAATGTCGGTGTAGATCCGACATTACCTACTTCTAGATTATATTTAGTAATAAAATCTGTTAGGTACTCACCCCTTGTGTTGATGCCGCTGCTGCCCCATATCGAGTGGTGCGCGTTGGCATCACATCCGATAACTATCGGCATCTTCTCCTTCTTGCAGCACTCCACCAGTCTCTCAATTTCTGGTGGTGGGCAGGGTCCATCTCCTGCGAAGTATGCCGACACAAATACCATAGAGGCAGTGTCGCCAGTGGCCTGGACCATTATCGGGACACAATCTCTAGTTAAAAATTCTGAAAGGATAGTGAAATTAGTACTTTTCCTTACCATGATGCATGCTCTGGGGGCTAGATTTCTCTGATCCCAGATTACCTTCGATTCGGATGTATAAAGGCCTTTAATGCCGTTATACACCCATGGCTCCTGTACCAGGGCTAGCCCAAGATGTTCTTTGGTGAACATTCTAGCCAGCACCGCCGAGGCTGCTTTGGCGTGGTGAATGTTCACCTGGGCCACCCTGGTATCGATGATTCTAGTCATGACTAGAGGATGGGCTCCAGTTGCCATGGTGTCTGGGGCCTGGAGCTGCCCTCGTCACCGCTGCTCGTCATTGTGACGTCAGCAACTGCCGCATCCTCTTGCAGCTCCTTCTCTAACTCCTGTGAGGACATCGTCATTTCGTGGTCCTCCACCTCCTCTTCGTGGCAGAGCGTCACATCCGCTAGGTCCTCGTCCTCTGCAAGGTCTTCCGACGTGTCGACGGGCTGTAGCGGGTGGATGCTTGGTGCTGCCACGGGGGCAAAAGATGTGGTGGGGATGTCCTCCACATCTGCCTCTCTGTCTTTCGGTGCGGTAGGCTTGTTTGCCCCGACCTTCTTTTTGAGACCATTCACATGGATGGTCCCGTACCTGAAAGAGAGTTGGTGTCCTCTTTCCTCTATGACTTTTTTGGATAGCTCGTCTATCCCAATAACCAGGAGTGATCCACCTCCTTCGTCTCTCCTGGATATTAATTTCCAGGCCCCGATATCCATACTATTCTGGTTGCTTATCAGAGCCAGAATAAACTCCGAGGTCCTGTCTATGCTTCTTGGGCAATAGATGGTAATGCTGTGGGGCGACGGTATTTCGTCTCCCACTCTGCATGTGAGGGGCACGCCCTTCCACCAGCGCAGCTTCGGTGCGACGGCTCTCAGCCAATTGGCTGAGTCTTCGTCGGAGCACTCAATGGTCAGGAATCCAACCCGAAAATGAATGCCCGCGAACGAGACCGCCCATCCAGAATCAACCACCTCGTCCAGGATGGTGTTTTCCAGCACCGACATGTCTTCGTGACTGAGCATTACCTGGGGGTATTCCACCGGTAGCACGGCCACTTTCACTTTCTTCGCCATATCCGCGTATGACGATCGAGGTCCGGCGGTCCGGCTTGTTGAATGCCACTTTGGAATGTGGCATCCATGTTGTCGTTGTGATCATCGCTTTGACGTGACATTCTGATCAGGACAGCCTCCACATTGCCAATGGTTATGTCCCTCAAGGTCATGCTGGAGTCCCGTGTCAAAATGCCCGAGCACTGCTGGCAAAGACCAATCACAAAATTGGTCACCTTATTGTTACACACCTCACACTTGGGCTGAGACCACATCGGATCGCTCTGAATTTGACTCATTATAATTATTTCTCTTTAATTTGCGTCAGAATTCTCTTTGCAACTTGTGGTGTAATTTGAGCTTCCTCGTGCTTGTGGCTGCGTTCAGCACACAATTTAAAATCATTTTACTTTTAATCATACTCCAATAACTACTCAGTAGTATTTTTTTTAACCAGGTAAAGTAATATCAATAGAATTATATATTATTTAAAATAATAAAAATAAACCCATTTAAATCCAATTAGTTATAAATTGTGCTCTAGCAATGGCTTAAGTCAATCTTTTTGCGTACATCAATAAATTTGTGCTGAACTCGTCCTGCAATTTTTAGAAGACAGTGTTGCATAATTTCCTAATTGCTAGTGTTGATTCCTTAATTTGAGTGCTGCCATACTCTTTCGGAGTTTTGCTTAACCGATATTTGAACATACCATATTTCAAAGTATTTGTAGAGCAGAGCCAGAATAGAAGTGATGTGAGGATAAAGTAGATTCCATCAATTATTTAACGATTATTAATTGAAACACATTGCCAAACATGTTGCTTCAAAGATTAAGAATTTAGAAGAGGAAATTCACAGGGGCAATGCATTTTTTCTGTGTCTTAAATTATGGGATCGAAATAAGTGTGGACAGATAAGACACTTAAGCATATCTATTGATAGCTTGGACGGTTGGAAAATTACGGAAATACTTACCCAAATTTATTCTTATTGGCAGACTTTCGTTGTTTACCTGTAGAAGCGGGGAACTCTTTGTTAATGGACAAGGAATTTGTGAGTGTAATTAACGACCATTTGGTCAGAATGTTTGATAATTTGCAGTGAATCCTAACTCTACCATCTCATTTTGTATATTAATCGCTGTAAATAGCTAATAATTTAGAGCAACTTATGAAAGAGTTAAAAATGTGTTTGAAGGACGAAAATGTTGCTTAAAATGTTGGCATTTTTGGTTTGCGAATCAATTTTATTATTAAAGCCTTGGCCACTGGTTGTTGGCTGTTGGTTTTTGGCTCTTCTGGGCTAACTCTATTGGCATGCTCAGGCTGGGGCAACTGCGTGGCTCTTTTCGTTTCAGAAAAATTCATTTAATTTCTTAAATTGAAATTATGGTAATTTCCTGTAGTCATGCAAGCCTTCAGCGCCGCATTTCGTGTCTGAGCAGATGGCCAAAGGGGCAATGAGAGGTTTGATGTGTGCGAAGGGGGGATAGGGAAGTTTGTTCAACCAAAAGTCAAGTTCATAAATTTAAAGCGAAACAAAACCTGCAATCCCCTTTTTGACTACTCCTTCTCCTACTCCACTCGAGTTTCGACAGGCGATAAATGAATGGTTTTGGGGCTTTTGTTGCTTGGCTTTAGTCATTGAGTCATTGAGTCATTCCGTCATTTCGTCATTGAGTTGCCAGTTTTCAAGGTTGCCCAGCCAATCGATAATGACGCGAATAACTCGCACCTGATTCATATTCACTCACTCCTCGTAGTTCGCACTTATAAGCCACTTAATCAACTGTTGGTCTGTTTTCTGTATGCTCTATTAAACCACAAAATTCAAAATAATCACATATCACTTGGCTCAATTGATGTGTGTCTGCTGCATCCTAAAATTTCTGGTACACTCAACAAAAAAATTGCACGGAATTTTAAAAATTAACCTTAAGTAACTCAGTTTTTTTTTCAGAAAATGTATTTATAAAAACCAGAGTTTTTATACTCTGATACCGAAGGAATAATTCTTTTATTCATTTTATCGTACATTATTCATAATTAAAAAATGTGCATCTTCTTTAAACATTAGCTTTTTATTGTTTTAATTTAGTTATTTATTTAAGTTTGTTTAATATTAGTCGATACCAAAATATACAAAAAGTAGACAAAAAATTAAATAAACTTTTAAAATTATAAGCTAAAATAATATTCATTTTTTAATAGCAACAATAAGAAATATTTGTAAGATTTCTTGGTCTTTTTACTAATAAGGCATTATTTATTTTGTTTTCTTATAGATTTCAGGTCTATACAAACATCTTACATAGCTAATAAAATCATATAAGTTGATTTAATGTGCTTTGGAATTATTCCTCCATTCCATTTTCTCAAAATGAGAATTCGCATTTCTTCTTTATAGTTTTTCTTAATAACAAAAAATAAAAAAGACTATATTTAGGGATGATTAATTCAGGGTCAGCCTTTATGATTTTAAGAAAAATGTTTTCATTAGAAATTAGTTCTAAAAATAAGAAAAACTGTGTAGTTTTCGGGACGATTTTCTAACATACAATTCGATTTTTATTCTGAGTGTAGCCAACACGTCCTAAAAAATCGTGGGAAATTCGGCACAGACAGTTGGGAAACAAAGATCGCTCCCGGCCAAAAGGCAACTTGTTAAGCTTGTTGTTCTCCAAATTGAGTCCTTTAGTGGCGTTTTACTCGAATCGGAATCAGCACACATCCACCACCCCCCTATTCTAAACCCTAACTGCACCCACCCACCGCAACTCTAACAAGCAATTTGCCATTTTCATGGAGTTGAACGTGTGACAAGTGGGCGTCTTTTGGATACCTGTTGAGATGTGTGTGGCGCCACGCCCGTGTTGGGCACATTTCGATTTGTACGAGCAGCAGGCAGCATGGCAGCATGTTGCACTGTACTCATGTTGAGTCTGATTTGCACGAATTCGGGGCGTGGTCGAGCCCAACACTCAGAAAAAATTAAACAGAATAACAGAAGCTCGCTAGAATTAACTCACCTTATTATTTAGAAAATATATTTCTGAAAACTTACGAATTTCATTTTCTTAATTTGAGAACATTTCTCTGAAATTTTGAAAATTACTAATTTCCAGGATGTTTTTTTATAATATTATTATAAAATAATAATAAAAAAATTGAGTATTTAACGATTTCGCACACACAAACAATTTAGTTTTGTAAAATTTAATATTCTAATAATTTTTTAGTGCATGCAAAATTCAGACCTTTTTTTATTTTTTAAAGTGAGTGCAGTTCAGAAAAGGAGCTTGACTTCGCTTCCATGTTGAATTTTGGAGAACGAACCGATGATGTTGAGTCCTTTAACGCAGTAGTTTTCGAATTTGGTATAGCAAAATATATTTTGAATACCCACAAAGCACAAGTACTCAAATAACCAGAATATCTGTTTGGCAATAATTAAAACAGTTTTGGAATAGTGAATATTTTTTGGTTGAATCTATTGTTCAATACATTTGCTGTTATTTCGTTAGTTGAGCAAATAGCCAATTCTTGAAGTAGTTTGCATATTTAATAATAAAAAGCAACGAAATAGATTTTAGCATAATGAATATTTTATTTTTAAGAAGTGACTTAAGTGATAATAAATAAATTCAAACGATGTGCATTTTTGAGCATTATATTTTTATTAATAATATCTCAAATTGCGTTCTTGAAAGGAATGCAATCTTTGGTTAGCTATTATTTCTGGATCATCTTTGCACTTTGCACAAAATGTTGATACTTATCACACAGCAACTATGGCTGCTTCCCCTTGAACCACTAACCAAGCAATCAATCCGCAATAAGCTACAATCTTGTTTTGGGTACCACAAAGTCAGGCAAACTCACTTCCAGATTGAAATGCGTATCCCACAGGCAAAACAACGTTGAGCTGAAAACTCTGTGAAAATGAAATTGAGAAGGAGGTGTGGATGAGGTGTGTAGGAGGACTGCACACACATCAACGCATAACACCTAACCCACTTAGTGGGTTTAAGTGGGAGGGGAAGACCCTCCACCGAGACCCCCACACCCGTGCAGTGGGGGAAGTGAATGTTTTTGCTATGCTTCGCAGTGCAGCTCAAGTGTAAACATCATCATCGACGCTGCCTGGCCTGCATTGTGGCACCAGCAATTCCATTACTAAGTGGAATTGGAACGGCTGCCTACACTCAGAAAAAAGGTAATGTTAAATTAAAAAAAAAAAGTTACTCTTGTCTTCTGAAATAATTTAGAAAATACCCAATTAAAAATCGAAAAAATCAAGGTTGTAAAAACATACCTACTGTATAATATGGTAAGTTACCTTTGTCAAATTTCTAAAATTATGCCGATTTTTGCTGAGTGCATTCGACGTTCCCAGTGTGTTAGCCGTCAACTGTCGCTTTTTGTTGCCTTCCGATGGATGTCTTTGATTTCATTTCAGTTCATTTCATTCTGTTGTCGTGGGAGCAAACTCGCGACTGCTACTGCTGCTGCTGCGTTGTGGCAAGTGGCAAGTGGCATGTCATGTGGCTTACCCAACCACCCAAACCACCCACAGGCCAACAGAATCAACGGCCCGGAATTGCGGACGACGATGCGATATACATTTTGTGTTATGGTTTTTGTTATTATTCTTTGTATTGTTGTTGTTGTTGTTGTTGAAACGGGTGTTATTTAAGTGTACGCCATTTTGTTGCATGGAAAATTCATAAGATTTCTGTAGTTCACTTCATAGTAGTTGTTGTTGTTGTTGCTGGCGTTTTCGTTGTCAATGCTGTTGTTATTTTATGCGTTTTTCCCTGCCCAAAATGACACCAGCTGAAGGCTGCACCATATTATTCGATTATTGCTGGCTAGAGAAAAACCAACTGAGAGCTGAGAACATGGTTAAGCAACAGTTCGCACTCTGTACACGCATAAAAAAATCTGACTGGCTTTTAGAAAATCCCTCTAAAGTAAAGGAGTTTTTTTTAGAATTTAGAAATTCTTTGTGAATAAAAGATAACATTTGTCTTAGAAAGGCTTGATCTAAATCGACAAATCCAAATGAATGCATTTTTAAACTATATTTTTTAAGAAATAATTTATAATATTGAGAAAGCCATGGTCCATATAAATCATCCTTTCTAAAATAGGAATAAGATTTGCTATCTCGACTGTTGTATTTTCTCCTGTAAAGGCGAACCAGGGGCTCGCATCCCAAATTCAAATTAGATCAAATTAATGTTTATAGGCTATGTGAAATATTTGTATCTGTGAATTACTTTATTCTACAGTACTTGTATTAAATGTGTATATATTTGGGTTTTCTTTTAGATTGCCATTTTTTCTTCTGCTAATTAAGGCTTTGGCATTCTGGATTTCATCTAGAGCTGGTCGAAAGGATTTTACGGTATCGATATTACTACAATTATGTATAAGGTTTCACAATTACTTAATAATAAATCCCTGAGGCTCCCGACTATTCCTTTGCATTATCGTCCACATATTTCTCTGAATTCTTGAATTTAATTTCTCTTCACCAATATACTTATAAGACATTCTAAGAGTCGCTTTCAGTCTGCTCTCTTAAATTTGATTATTGCTATTTCGATTTGAAAACTTACCCACTCTAAAAAAATCCCACTCGGATGAAGAGAAAATAAACTGTGCAAATGTGCTTTCTTTCAATAATATTTCATGTTTATTTTTCAATATGCGCCTAGTTCTATTTTTTATTATTATTATTATATATTTCGATTATAGTTTCTTCATTATATATATATATATATATATGCATATATATATATATAAATGTTATTGTTCATTGCGTTTTCATTTCAATGCTTACCATTTGTATTATTTGTTATAGTTTTTCCTTATGCTTTTGCATTTCTTTTTTGTTTTTTTTCTCAATGTATTTTTTATTCAAATTGCTTGCAAACGAAATTCTTATAAAAGTTTTTAAACTATAGTCTTTCAAGCCAATTGTAAAAAATGTGTTGTGTGCAACTGTGTAAAATTTGTTATTAATTCATTATTCATACCTTAATTGCATATTTATGAATGTTTGTATGAATGTTGGAATGCATTTATGTATTAATGTATTTATGTATCAATGTAACAACAAAATAAATAACGAGCATGTTCAACATGACGCGCGTGTATAAAATGCTTTTTTGTAATATTTTGTTGTTTTTTTGTTTTAAATTTTTTCCTTTTTAACTGCGATTTCTTTGAGAGAGGCATATTGTTTTTAGCTATGCGTTGCTTAGTTTTAGTTCTCAATGTCAAAGTGCTTTTTTTTAATGAGTTCAATTTGCTTAACTATCAAAAATTATATTTATGCGTTTCCATCTATATTTTTGTGTTTTCAATTTTATTTACATTTAACGTTTGCTTTTCTTTCAAGTTTTTTCATTATTATTATTTTTTCTCTTAACTATGAACATTTTGATATTATCATTAGCTTATCTTCGTTTTGACCTTATCATGTGGCTTGGTAATATTAATACGTGTGGCATTCACATTTATATAAAAAAAAAAAAACAATGCCATTCTGCACCACTCACCAAAAACACTAAATGTTAATTTGTAGTATCCCAATGTCAGCTTGAACAGATCAGAATATACATATATATGGCTTATTTCAGCATGAGCATCAGTAAGTGATTCTAGTAAGTGGTTCTGTGAGCGATTGTGTGAAATGCTTACAAAACAATAAAACAAGTTCAAACAACATGAAATCAAATATAAATTTACTCTTTTATATAAATTATATATTGTCAAGCACAATTTTGTGTTGTGTATGAAGTATGAAATACTGCTAATCCATATTTGTTGCAGTAAAAAATAATAATAATAATAAAAAAAACATTGTCTGTGAAATTGAGTTTTGGATAATATATAAATATATATAGCATAATAAAACATAATCTCTTATAAAATTAAAGTAAATTATATTTTATCAATAACTTAAGCTCTGAGTTTTGAAGTACATATAAATATAAAATAAGATATAATATAATCTCACATAAACTTAAAGCTTAAAGATTAAAGTACATAATATTTGATATTCGTACCATTCTTAAGAAAATTATGCATGGGAAAAGAGTATTGAAATATGAAATAAGTAATTTAATTTAATCTCACATAAGCTTAAAGATTTTCAATATGGTATTTATTGCTTTAATTTATTCTCCATTTGGGACTTAATGTAAATGTTTTAAAATTATACTTTATAATCAGTATTGAAGCAAGACTGTGAATTTAATTGCTTATATTCGTTTGATTCAATACAATGTGTTTAAAAGTCTCCCTTTTAACGATGTAACAATATATTAATTATTTATTTAATTCATTATTGATCACAGTCAAAAACAATAATTAGCTATGTCATTTATAAATATATACAACAGATGTTTGCTGCTTTTGATTGAACAAAATTTTGTGGTGTGGAACTTAAACAATCTCTATTTTTATACCTATAACAAAAAATGTATATTTAACATAATTATTATTTTTTTTTACCAAATACATTAACTTGGGGCACTTTGTGAAGGGCTCTCATCAACATTTTCATCGGCTTGGACAAAGTTTAAAATATTTGCCAAAAATGAATAACAAATAACTATATTATGTACTCGTATAATACAAAACTGTGATTGTATTCAAGACATTAAACGATTCATTTTAAATAAATTGTGTGTTAAAAATTTGTTTTTATATCTTGCAGGTTTTTTTAAATTTATTGTTGCTATCAGTTGTCTAAATTTAGCTGAACTTTTATTTTATTTTTCCTTTTGTTATTTTTTTTTTATTACTAATGCATTACAAACTTATTTAGAAACTATGCAAAATTTTACATCTAATGTTAAATTTTGTTTTTTTTTGTTATTCTCTTCAGCAGTACAAAAATTATTCATTGCATTTATTTTACTCACAAATATTGATTTTTTTTTAATTTTTCTTTAATTGTACATAACTAAATTTACATTTTCGATACACACTGCAAAAAACTTGTCTCTCGTTTTTAATATACACCTACTACATAATTACACAAGTATTCAATTTTGTTGCGGTTTCAACACAATTCTTATGCAATTCTTATGAAAATATGCGATGCTGCATTCTTTTAAATTTATCTATGTATGTATGTGTGTATGTATGTATGTATGCATATTAGATACCCTATGCTTAGAACTAGTTTCGATTTATGTGTTTTTTTTTTGTTTTGCTTCTCTTGCAGCCAGGTTTAAAAATCATCATTTACGCTAAAAATTAACTAAATGTAATCAATCTTAGGAATTATTCAGTTGGATCAATTATTATTATTATTACTTTTTATTTTATTTGGTTTGTGTGTTAGTGTGTATTTTTTTGGTAGTTTTGCTAAAACTTTGTAGTGTTTTGTAGTGTCCACTGTAGTAGATGGCGGCCTTAGCCCTGGCTTTTGGGCATCTCAGAAGTTGTTTTTTTTTGGCCGCCAAAAGGGTCAATGGGGTTATTTGTGAAAATTTCAGTTCGCTTGACTCGATTGACACTGTTGTTGGAAGAACAAATAGATTATCCGTAGTTTAGTTCCGCAGTGATGATTAGCTGCTGCTAGAAGTCGCTACTCGTCGATGGATTCCCTAAATTGCTCTCCACAGTGTCATCTTTGTGTCAGAGCGGCGGCTTATAAACTTCAATAGCTGGCGTCAGCATATCCACCCGCGTCGATATCGAGGTATCACTGTATCAAATGGAGAGAAACATAAATTTAATCAGCAATATTAATTATTATTTCAAGTTAATTCTAATTAGTTAATTTGTTGCATTTTCGGTTCGATTTGCGATATGGGATATGTTTTAAATAGGAATGGGGAAGTGTGCGAAACCTCCATCAAAAGTACCTCATATAGATGCACGGTTGCATTGGATGAGATAAGACATTTAAAACTGATCTTCTAATCATGCTAAAAATGGCTGATATTATTAATTTGCCGTTGGTTATATTTTCATTATTACTTATCCAATATCTTTATTAATAAGTGAGCAATTAATTTTAAAATCTTTTTGTCGCCATTTATTTTACACTGTCTACATTCAAATGAAAACATCAATATGATGCCCATTTGCCTCGCAAATGTAGTCGGATCCAGCATTATGTTCTGGATTTTATCACAAAGTTGATCAGAGCGGAAATTATTGAATTATGCTAAAAAAAAAGTTTGTGTCAACAAAATTTCAAGAACTTTGTATTCAACTGAAAAGTTGTGAAACACATCAAAGGCCCCGTCTGTTTAAAAATGATGCCAGCTGAAAGAGCATAATAAATGCCAGGCAAAACAGCTGGGCACCTTTAGAGAAAAAGAAAGTAAAAATAGAGATTTACAACGAAACTAAACTTTGGCCAGTTGCAAAATACGTGTGCACTGCAAACATGTGAAAATCATGTGAGAACATTGTGGTCGACTCTAAACTGACTACGTGATTCTCGGAAACCAGCTTAATTCCAACTCCAATCATTTTGAACAGCCCCATCAAGAGGGCGGAGGGGGTTGTGTGACCGATTCAGAAATGCTATTGAATACAGTTGTCCTTTGCGGACCTGCCACAAAACCAGTTTGTGCTTTTAACTTCCGCATCAGAGTGTTATGAATGTGAACTATCAGTCTATACAAACATTAAGTATACTTAGAGAAAAAATTCCTTAAAAATAATTTCAAAATATAGGAAATTTCTAATATTTTTTCTGAAAAGTAGAAAAGATTAAATTTGATGTCTTGAATGTTATATTAGAGTTTAGTGGCTGCCTAGCATAAAGACTGCAGTAAAAATTTTAAAATAACAAATGTTTAATAATACTATATCAACGAAAGTCTAATATAACCAAACCAAACAGCCTGGAAATTTGACACATATATCTTAATTTAAGAAAAGTATATTTAGGAATATGAGAAGAAAAATCCTGGTTTTTAGAAAGAAGCAAGCTTTCGTTTTTGGAAATATACTATCTGATTAATAAGACGAGCTATTGTAAATTGTTTGAAATGCAGGGTGATTTTTTTCTCAGTGTGTGTTACGTGAAAACATTTGTATCAGCTGCTGCCCATGTCTCCCATATTCCATATCCCATATCGCATAGCTCGTATCTCGTATCTAGGTGGCTGCATTGCGACAAGTTTGCCTATCGTTGACCCACTATCCGATAACAGTTTATGAGCCTCCATTTGATTCATTTATTTCTGTTTCAATAGTTATTTATATTTAGGTTCGCTGCTTCTTTCTTTTATTTGTGTTCAGTGACACTCTGTTGCTTGCTTTCTCTTGTAAACCAGGCTGGTTGAAAGGTTGGGGGATGGGATTTGGTTTCGCTTTGCAAATGAAATGGAATTAAATGAAATGTGCAATTTATTGTATTTAGGGGATACTTTGAATTGCCAAATGCGCCAAAATGCCAATAGCAAAAGCAGAAACCAAAAGCAAAAGCCAAACGAACAACGAACGATAAACAAAACCCAAATCGCATTTCCGTTTCCTATTTCACTTGTTGTTTGACTAAGAGTGTGTGTGTGTGTGTGTGTCCATGCATAAGAAGAACAGCGAAAGCTACTGCTCGCTTTATTGGTATTTTATTCAAGTTTTATTTATATATTTATATATTGTTTCCCTCTCCACTTTATTGCTGCTCGTTGCCAATTTTGTGCATTAGCAGCGCATGTTGATTTAAATAGATAACTTGCTGTAGTTGAAGGCACTTATTACGCCCTTCATAAAATGGCCAGAGATGGCATTTTAAGGTTGACTAAATGCATATATAGCATATATGGCATATATATATTCGAAAAATAAATAATACTCTGAAACAAATAATACACAGAGCTGATAAATAATTTAAAGCTAATGGCAATCTGCGTGCCAAACAATATACCATTTAAAGCAATAAAAAGTTAAATAAAATACGATTGTGTATTTAACAAAACTGCCTGTTGACCAGTGTCGTAAAGTGTCCCTATTTGTGTTACAGATTCATTATCGCACACAGATTTAAGTTAGAGGGTCGACTTCTGTTCCGGGCTGACCACAATCTGCAACACTTGTCAGCGCCATGTGTGCCAGGCAGGCACAATTTACTCATGTTTGTTGGCATTTCTGCACTCAGAAAAAAATCGACTTTAATTTGGGTAAATCGCCCCAAATACGACCTAAATGTTTTTCAATTTATTTAGAAACATTTAGGAATTTTTTTTTAGAAATTTAATTATTAAGAAGAAACATTTCTAAATAGTGATTAGCATTCATTTATAAACTATATGAAATGTTTGTGTATATGTGAAGCTAACATTCTTTTCTTAAAATATAAATAACAAAGAAGCTAATATAGGAATTAATCGGTTGAAGTCCCGTTAAAAAGAACGCTTTCGAAAAAATAATATTTGTTTGTTCTACTCATTGGTGCCAAAGTTTGGCAAATTTGTTGTGTAGAGAACTTTTGGGCATTTGCTTGAAATGAAAATTTAATGTGGCCAGTTCCGGGCGGAGTCGACACCCGGGCATCAACGCGCTTGTAATTTAATTTACACACGGCAACACAAAAAAACACAACACAAAATGTGCCGCAGTGTCCGTGTCGCATTTTCAAATTAAATACATGGCAAGTTGGCAAAATAGTCTCACCCTCTCTTTCCCTCTCCCCTGCTAAACACCTGTTCTTTTTGACCCAGATCTTCTACATTTGGGCCCATTTTCAGCACTGGTTGCGACACATTTTTGGCCTGCGGATCTCGGTGCTTATTGCCATTTGCAATCAGCTTGTTGTTGTGTCTGGCGGGCTGGCGAAATTAAGTTTATAAATTTGCAAATTAAACGGGTAGCCATTTACATGTTTATAAAATAGCTAAATTGCTCATTGGGCTCCATTTATATTTAACACAGTTCAGCTCGAAAGTAAAGTTCTGATTTTATGAGGGCCAAGTGATGAGCAGACTTGTTAATCAGTTCCAAAGTTTAATGTGGCTTGGAGAAGAACTAACTTGCTAGTTTCAATGGAGCTATCAACTAATTGTATGCTTTTCTTACTCTAAATTTTCTAATTGTTTAGAAGTCCTCCAAGGGTAAAGTAAAACTCCAGAGATTGTTGTTTGAAAACTTTGTTGATTAATTTGCAACTGAATTAAACTCTTGAGCATATCTTACCCTCTTGCCTAGTGATAAAAAGACCGATTCAAAATTAAGTTTAAATTTAAAATTGAAAATTAAAGAAAAAAAAAATAATCTGGAGTATAAAATAAATATATAAATAAAATGGTAAAATATTTACTGCAAGAACTGGGGAAACACAGAAAAACACAAAAGTTGTTGAACGTTAGTAGTTTTAAAAAATGTTTTAATAAATAAAAATTTAAAATTAAAGTACCTAATTAAAATAAATAAAATGAAAAGAAAGAAATTAAATTTAAAAATTTAAATTTAAGAAAAACATAAATAAACTAATGGACAAGATATTTATTATATCTTACAAATTAGATCAATAACAAATTTACTCAATTCAAAAAATTGTTAGCTATTATGTTCTTTATTTGATAAAATTATTGCCTAGACTCCAATTCATTTTTTATTTCAACTTGTAATTAAATTCAAACATTTCACATAAAAAATCTATTGAATGTGTGCTTTAACTTTTAGAACTAAAAACAGAGCTTGACAAGTTTTTATATGAATTCCATACATGTGTTTGACGGCGGTTGGGTGGGTGACTGGGTGGGTGAGTGGGTGGTTCGGGTTGTGCCACGCCCTGAGGGCAACACACTAAGGGCACACCACGTTGTTGGCCATATGGCAGCACTTTAAATGCAAATGAAAGTTCTGCTCGGCGAGGTCGCCTACATTTTTCAAAAGTGTTTTCTGTTGTTCTGTGTGTGCGAGTGTGTGTGCTGGTGTGTGTGTGTGGGCGTTTGCCTGGGGAACGCTAAATTTGCATAAAGCTCTAAGCTAGCATGCATATTCGGTTAGGCTTTTTGGCCGCTCGATTTTGTCTCCCGGGCTGTGCGGTTGTTGGGCTTTTGTGTGTCAAGGCGCTTGTGGCAGCTGCAGCAGATACTTGTTGAACACAACCTTGCAACTTGAGAAACGCTATACTGCACACATACACACACACAAAGAGGGTAGCTAGCTGCCTTGGACATTTCAATGACTGCTGTTTCTCAAAGGTCGCCCTGCGCTGACAGCTCGCAGCAAGGCGCTCAAATCAATGCCGAAATAGAATACAAAAAACAATACACTACGAAAAAAAATTGGCTTGAACACTGGAAAGTGTTTTTGTAAATATTTAGAAATTTTAGAAAATGTTCTTGAAAATTAGCAGACTTTCTAAATGACAAGGCCAAAAGTATGGCCAATTTCTAAAATGAAAATAAAAAAACTTTCTAGATTTCAGTGCTATTTTCAGAAAACTTCAGGCGACTTTTTCTGCGAGTGTATAATCAAACAAACTTTAATTTTTAAACAGTGGAACTTCAGCCAATTTTTGGGGCGGCAACTTTGTGGTGTGTTTTTATGTTGCGAGGGCGTTACCAATGCCAACTGCCAATTGACCAACTTGCATTCAAGTTAAACAAAGCGCCACGTCTTGGCCAAGTTAATGTCAACACAATGGATATCGCTGGGATACTAAATAAGTGCCACACAGACAATTTATCATTCATCTTGGTTGTTCTTTTTTTTATTGAAATTTTTCCTGGCAAATGTTGTGAAAAGTTGTGTGTTGCTCTTCTTGTTTTGGCCAAACTTATGCATGTGCCCCAGAGGGTTGCACAACAAATCAAAGGCGACCATTAATCAAAACAAGGCAAGCTACGTGATTGCTGTTACCCCATAAATAACTCCATCGCATGCGGCTCAATACCACCTTACACTCAGAAAATATAAAGTTTTTATATTTTTTAAAAATAACTTATAAATATTAGAAACAAATTTCTAAACATGGTAAATAAATATGTTAATTAATAATAATATAAGTAACAAGAAAGATAATATAAAAATGTTTCACATAGAAAACAATACACTGGAAATTCGACATATTGTTTATAAATTTTTAAAAATTCATCTAAAAAATTTTAGCAATGCAAAGTAAGGTTTCTAGAAACTCACAAATATAAATTTTTACAAATTTCCTTTCTGCATAGTATGGACGAATTGGCGTCGAAACTAGGGTGACTTGTTGTGAGAGTGTAGACTTGGCCAGGCCCAAGACAAGAAGATTTTTGTGCTAATAAATGTAAATACATTGAAGATTTGTTGCTCGTCAGAAAAATCAGGGAAGAACCTTCAACACTTGGACATTTAGTTTCCGTTCATTAATTTCCGCTTACAACTCAATCATCACGTTTTATTTTGCTTTCTTTTCTATGCCGCGACATAGAAATATGCGCATATTTCGGTGTTTCCCCTTTTTTTTTTTTTTTGAGCAGCTACCGGAAAAGTCTTGGAGCTCGAGCACCAGTTTGCGGTTCATGGCCAATTTCATTTTGGTCGCGTTTGTTGGAAAAAAAGGTTAAAGGGCACGGTTGCATGATTTATTTGCCACTGCATTGATTTCGTTCTTGATTTCAGTTTCGATTTCAAATTTTTGGGTTTTAACATTTTGCAACTCGCACTTTTGATATCGTTCGTTGTGTAATTCAAGTATTTTGTGTGTCCCATTTAAATTTGTCAAATCGAATTGTGACTGTGGCGTATACGTAATGCGATTATAAATGTGTTGATTACAATTTGATTAGCATATTAATTGGCTGCACACATTGTTTGGCCAAAATTAATGTTCATTTACATACCGCAATCAGATTGCTTTAATACAAATCCCGAGTACTGTTTATGTATTATTTGTGACTTTATCCCGATAATACCATTTTAAATCTACATTAACTTTCAAAAATATATTCTGCATTAACATTTTTTTAAATTAAAAATTCTGCATTACCATTTTAAGTGGTTTTAAAAATTCTTCATTATCATTTTAAGCAAAATTGTAAGATCGGCATTTACATTTTTAATACTGTTTTACTCAGTTCATAAATATTTATTGAACTATTAATTGGTCAAATTGTTAACATAAATTTGCACAATATTTGAGTGAATAAACATTTGCCCTATTGACTGCTTTCAGTTTTTGCAGTACCAGAGTCACATTTTTGCTGCTCAGCTCAATAATATTTGTTCGATTATTTCTGGTTTTCATATACATTCGAGAGATTTTCACGCGGAAAATAAATAACAAACACAGTTCACAAAATCGTTTACAGCTCACGGCAACAGTTAACTTCACTTGGCTAGCAAAAAACCAACAAAACCCTTAACAGCCAGAGCAAAGTTTGTTTTGTCCGATCAAAAAGGTGCCCCAGCTGGGATTGAGTCAAATTTTACGTTCTGCTGCACCAAAAGTTCAAATTAAACAAAAACACAAACACAAAGAGTCAACTCGACTGCGAGATAGCTATTGCTGAGATATCTCTTTTGAAAGTGTTGCAATATGAGAATAGATTACGGACTATAACTTGTTGAGCTATTTATTTTACTTTAATTTTCAACTCCACAGCTAAATTTATTTATTTTAATAAGATGAGGATTTCCGATAACGATAACCACCATAAGAATGTATTCGATGAGCGTCGAACAGCTGCTCACACAAAACTCAGGCTTACACTTAGTTAACAGTGAGTTAACAGTGCATTAAAAATATGGATTTTAGTTAAAACAAAAAAGAAAATGAAAAACTTATCGATGAAATATACTTGGTCAGCGCGGAATACACAAGAACTTATATTCCAAAGTAGTCCGAAGCTTTTATAGCGTCTGAAATCCGTGAACAGAAAAACAAACAGACTGGGTTGCTTATCCTGATCAATAATATACAGTTGCGGTCAAAATAATAGCACCACTCAAATATATTTCTAACAAACCATTAGTTTGCAATTTTTTTAAATGTTTATTTTTTAATACATTGTATTGTGTGTAATGTGCTTGTTACAAATTTTTACGCAAAACCAATATACCCCTGTAAGCCATTTTTAATGGATTCAGGGTATAAGCAGCTTTTTTTCCACTTCGGTGCAGCAATTTGGAAAAAATGGCAGTGTTTTTATTTTTGAGGTGAGCGCTAAACGTGTTTTTTTAAGCCAAAGTTTCTTGGCTCGCAAGGCACGCAGCTGTTTTTCCTGGTTGTTGCTGTTTGCCTCTGGTTTTTGACGAGGTCAATTGCTGTGGCAGCCGTTAAAGTCATAACAATGGATTCACATGCAGTCAGAAAGCCAAGTTAAATGCTTGTGATCCAGACTGCAACTCAGCTCTTAAAGCAACTGCGATTGCGAAAGCGACTTCACTAATTGCACATCTTAATCTCAATTATTGCGGCTTATGCCTTCTGGACTCCCATTTGGTGTGGTTATTTCCCTGGTTATGCACTCCAAGCGATTTGTGGCTTGACTCAAGGGATTAAAGTCGGCAAATGCATTTTATTGGAATATGTTTTTTGCGTTTTTTTTATTTGTTGGTGTTTGATATACTGCTTAAAACTGGGATTGGAATCGGAATCGGTATAAGAACCTCAACTCAAAATATTATTGAAATGTATATATAGGAGCTGATATTATTTTTATGCCTAAAAATATCGCAATGGAATATTATTATAGTTGAATTTCGATACCTAGGGCCGTAATTACGTAGGTGGACAGTAAAATAAACATGAAAAATTTCGAATTTTCAAAAACAAAAACAAACGAAAAAATTTAGATACTAAAACGTATATGATTATCAATAGGAAGTTTGTAAAAAACACCAGAATTCTTATATTTTACATACAAGAATCAGAAGCGGAACCTAAATTTGTTTCGGTTCGACACAACGGTTTAATAAATGTCTTTAAGAATTTCAAACATATAAATATAGGTATCTACGAATTTAAGTTGTATTTTATTTTACATGTGTCTGAACAACAAAAAAAAATTGATTACACTTTAATTAAATGAAAATAATAATAATGCTTTTAGAAACATTTAAGCTATACCACAAATAGCAATCTTGGCTTTAAGTTTCTCATTTCGGCTAGTGACTGCTAATAGACAAAAAGAGTTTCCTCACTTTAATAATTTATTATAAATCGCTATGTTATTCAACTTTATTTTATTATTACTAAGAAAGCTTTTTTTAAGAAATTGTTAAGCTCTACCACAAAAAGTAATCTTGGCACTAAGTTGCCCAGCGAGTTCCATTAAAACTTTTCCAATAAGTGGCAATCTTTGTGAACCCAAAGTAATGCTGCTCTAAAAAGATTAGACTGAGAGCCCCCTCTACCTCTGACAAACATAAGTGGCAAACAAGTTGCAATAATTTCAAAAATAGCCCTCTTGCAATTTGAAGCCATTATCGTTAATCTCGAGTGCTTGTTTAGCATTGTCTGGCAACGCTGTGAATGCATGCAAACACAGCTGCAAGCCCAACTATGATAAACGCTGCCAACGCGCAGTGTTGCCAATTACTAGCAAAGTCAACAAAAGCGCGTCAGCAGATTGTGCGCCAAAAAGTATGCAAAGTTTTTGGGACACACTCACACAGAGACTACACTTAGAAAATAAAATTACTTGAATTTTTTAAAAATTACATGACAACTAGAAAGTATTTTGTGTAATAAATAATAAACTCAAATAATAACAGAGGCTTCCCAAAATTGGCAATCCTAAAAATATGTTGTTTTATTATTTAGAAATATATTATATAAATATTAAAAATAATATTAAGAAATGCATTCTTAGTATTAAAGTTATATAAATTTATAAATGATCTAAAATGTTTGTAAGAAATGTATTTCGTAATAATAATAAAGATTTCTAAAAATTATAGGAAAAAATTGCCATATTCTTGGAATTATCGATTTGTGGCAAGACCTTTAACTTTTTAGAATTCCCAATATTTATAACATAATATTTTCGGTTTTTTTTTTGTCTTAGTGTAGAACGTTGTCAATGAGCTGAAGAGAGCTAGTTGTAATTACCACAAAATTCAATATATATACATACTCTCAGTTGTGGCACTAAGCAGTGGAAGTGGCAGTGGCAGCTGCTGTTGCTGCCACTTCTACTGCTGCCGTAGACAAACATCATTTGGCAAGGACTCGTCTCGTTTGCCTTAACGACTGACAGACACAGCTAAGTCCTGCCAAGATGCAAACACCAAGCACAAACCTCATACGCACAGCTGCCAGCAAACCGCGGGCACAACCCACACACCACCACACACCACCACACACCACCATACACCACCACACATACACCCTCTACACACACCCACACACACACACACATACACGGCGTCTACCCTCATCGAAATGGCAGCTGTAAAAAATCACAGCATCAGCATAAAAGTGCTTAAAAGCAGCCGCCGTGTCCTGTGCTCGTGTTTATTGGCTTGCTTGGGTATTTTTTCCCCTGTATACCCTGTACACATTAAAAATTTATAAAAGTGTACATGATGTTGTAGGGCCTGAATATGTAACTTGAAAAAGGAAGTATAACCTGAAGATGTTGCTATTTGTTTACGGAAGTCGATTTCCTTGGGTTTCAAATTTAAAGGCAATATTTCCTATGCCTAAGATAAAGTATTTTCCTTTTACCAAAAAACAGTGCTTTTCTAATTTCGATTAAAATGTATGACAAAGTTTAAGATATAATCTTCCCGCCTTAAAGGAATATACCAAAATCTAAGTCTATACCCTGACAGCTTGAACTAGTCGATTTTAGAATGAGGAATTCAAATTTTGATAGTTGTCAAAATAAAAAAAATAAAAACACAAAGCTCACTTTATTTTATCAAAAACTTTATCTGTTTCTCAAATATCTTTTAATAATAAAAACAGATATAGATATAGACATCTGTCCGCTATAACGATTTATGACTAAAACGATTCGTTTCCCAAATATCGATTACAATTATAAGGTCGCAAGATATTTTTTACCAACTTGAAAGGAGCTACGAGTTAGATCTGGAACATAAAGTCTATTTCAGAGCTACGGTTTTAAAATAAGATGTTAATTTCTTATATGACTTAAACAAAACTTTCCTCCTATTATCAAAAACTAATCCTTAACATCTATTGAAATAGATAAGAGATTTTTTAGAGTTCAAAAAAGATCTGAAGATATGGCCAATCTGAAAGGAATATATGAGTAAGGATGAACGAGTCGATTTCAAAGGTGGGTCCACGAACTTGGAAGGTATATTTAAATATATTATCAATTGCTATAAGGCCTCAAAATATGGGTTTCCGAAGTAATATACCTACGGAAAAAATTTAATAACAATCATTTTTTCAAATACATATACTATAATCATCAGATTGTTTTCTAAACAGCATAGCTGGGCAGACAGGGTATCTCCAAGTCGAGCTGTCGCCTGTTCTTTGCTTTTTACGCGTCACTTTGCTGCGCGAAATATTCAGATCTAGCATCTAAACAATCGCATTTGGCAGGGGCCTATGACATTTTCTGTTGAAAGTATTTTTTTGCAGTTTGATTTTCTATCTAAATTTGAACTGTCAGATTTTTTAAAGAGCAAACGAAACTGACACCTCTCATTCCTCCCACTTTAAATTTCCATTTACTTGCCGCATAACGTGGCAAAATTTAATCCAATTATTAAAAAAAAAGCACACAAATAATTAACCGCACTGATTTCCACTAAACTGATATCGCTTACAGTTCACAACGACTGCGACTCTGGTTTGGGTTATTTAATCTGATTCGCAGTTCGGGGAAGCGTCAATAATAATATTGCTCCATGGGTTGGCAAAAGTTGCTGCTAATGCCGTGTAACTTAATTCAATTTTGCCTTTTAATCCAATCAGCAAATTGAAGAATGCTCGTAATTGGCACAGCCAGGCAGGCAAAGCCAAAGGCAAAGGCAAAAGGAGAAAGTGAGCAGCGTTATGAGCAGATAATATTACCATTTGCATTTTAATTGGGATTTACTAATTAAAAAGTTTTCAACAAGAAACAGAAAACAGACAAAAAATTATATAAAAATGTAAATGAGATGCAAAACTGAAGCTTTTGTTGTTTATTGACCTCCTCATCTCCCCCATCAGCTCAGATCAACGTGCTGTAAACATATTCGCAGGCGAACTTTACCAACTTACTTATAGTTTTATTTTTTTTAAATGAAATTAAGCATTTTATATTATTGTACACTTTTCATTGCGTTGATTACTGATCCATAATAAAAATTGAATAAACTTTGATTGGGAAATTGAATCGAATCATTTTAATTTAGCTTAATCCTTTCTATTAAATTTAACTTTGACGATACATTTTTCTTTTCTATGCATATTAGCATATTAAAGTATTATATAAATTTCTTAGCATTTATTACTAATTGATGATATAAAATAAACAAACTTTGATATGGAAACTGATTCGATCAATTATAAAATTGTAGTTTACGGGACTAAAAAATAATACTAAATTATTATAAATTTTTCTTTGCTTTGATTACTAATTATTGACATAAAATACACAAAAAATGTATCGAATCGTTTTTATAAAACCGAATCCAGTCCATTATATTAAATTCATCTACACTTCTCTAATAATATGTAAGCTTTGACAATAACTGAAAATAATACTAACTATCTTTGATAATAAATTTGTCTTATCTAAACCAACCTCGACTTGAAAATAAAAGAAATACCTTTGACTGCTTTATTCAGTTAATGGAGAATGGCAATTGGGACAAGCAACAAGGACTCGAATCCCAATTCGCCCAAATCCAAGCCCATTCATTCATCCTTCCATTGGGCCCAATGAAAAGCTGGCCAAATGCAATGCTATTGATTTTTCATTTTTGGTTTTACTCGCTGCCAACAAAGAACAATAGCAAATAGCAAATGGCCCATTTCGAATGCGAAATGAAAATTAGCCAAAGCACGCATTCGACTTTTATTTTACTTTTCCGTCTCTTTATTTGTATTTTTTTTTCTTTTTTGGTTTTCAGTATATTTTATTATTATTCGCTTTAATGCCTATTTTGGTCGATTGTCGTGAGCTGGCCAACGCACTGGCCATACACTCAGCGAAAATAATCAACTAGAAAGTTTTTCTTATTTTAGAAATATTTTCTAAATATCCTTGGTTTCAGAAATAGACTATCCGAGTAATAAGTTGAGATAGGTTTCATGAATTTCTAAAATTCAGTGCATTGAGTATAGCCACGCCATGATAGCGTGAACAACACACACACATACGCACACAAACACACATAAACACACATACACACACAGACAAGGGACAACGGCGAATCAACTGCAAACATTAAATTTCAAGTCAAGTAATAAAAACGCCTGACAGTTTTCCTGTGTGTTCAGGGATGAGTGTGTAGGTGTGTGGAGGAGGTGTGTGTGTGTCGCGACTTTTGGCGAGTGGGTTTCTATACAAAAACAACAAGAACAAAAAGAACAACAACAACATGAACAACACCAAAAGTAAAGCAAAAGCAAAGCAAAAGTAAAACAAAATTAGTTTCATAAGTTTTTTATGAGTTCATCGCTTTTTTGTGTTCGCTATATATATATTGATGTATATATATGTATATAAAATATATATACATATGTATGTATATATTATTATATGTTTATATACATGTGTGTGTGTGTGTGTTTGTGGTGTGTCCACAGCAGCGCTGACTGGCTAACCAGCTTTTCTTGGCAAGGGTCGCGTGGGCGACGCCTTTTTCTTTGCTGGCACTTCCGCAGTACCAAACAAACACTCACACTCACACACCCACAATTGTGCAAATAATTCACAAATGTAATATAAAAGTACATACCGACACAGTTTCGAAAAAAATAATAGCACCACTCTCACAAGAAATGTGAAGTAGAAAAATGAGAAAGTAAAAATCATATTTTTATTAACCGTATTCAGCTTATTTAATTTTAATTGAAATTGTTGGGCACTTTTTCCTTCAAATGAGTACAAAATATATATGTATGTAGATGACAAAAAGAATTCCAGGATCAGTAGACGAGAATACTAAAATTATTGATTCGATAAATAAATGTTCTCAAATGTGCACTGATGACAGTCGTCAGTTTAAATAACTTTTGAGAGGGAAATCTTTATTGGCTCTGCAGGTAGTGTTTCCATTATTTTGACCGCATCTGTATACATATATAAAAATGTATATAGAGAGAGCAGGAAGCCAAGTAAAATAAATGTATTGCGAGTAAATTTCTTTTGTTGCCTGGCTAGACGTTTAGTCCGGTGTGTGTATGTGTGTGTGTCTGTGTGCGTGTGTTTGAATGTTAAAGAGAGCTCAAGCAAAGGCATCAAGAAAGTGAAAGAGACAGAGATAGCGTCAGAGAGAGAGAGAATAGCAGGAACGGTGGCGACAATTTGTTAAATTGTTATTGTTATTTCTATGTTAAATGCTACACTGCCCACACAATGAACTCCAGCCACACACACACTCACACGCATACACACACACCAACACACCCACTAACATACATACACAGAACAGACTCATTGCAAAGATTTTTTTGGTTTGCTGGCTGCACGTAGAGTCGATCTGCATAAATTATGTGAAATTTATAAGGACAACAAAAAGGGACAAGCTGCAACAACAACAACAACAACAACAGCAAAAACAATAACAAGAATAGAATAGCAACAGCAACAACAACAATAATAACAATAGTCACAGCTGGCAGTTGGGAAAACTTATTTCGTAAAAGCAAATATTGTACAACAATTTTATTTAAATGTCGAGCGTTCCTTTATTTGAGCTGTCTGCTGAAAGCTGTCATTTAAACAAAGGGAACAAAAAAATAAAAACACACAGACAAAAATAAAATAAAAAGAAATCGTATAAACAAATGAGCAACAATTTCAAAGTCGTGCTAACGATGCCAGAGTTCAACTCAAACAAACGTATTAAATACAGTAAAATGTCAATATTTTGTGTGGATAAACTGAGAATGTGTTCGAGTAACTCTAATCTTATATTTTTAAGTTCGAGCTTTGAGTGTAAAATAAATAAAAATAATATTTGAAAAATTCAAATAATGAACAATTTCAAAATCTTTGCAAATTTAAAATTTTTGCAAGTTACACAACTCTAATCGCTAACTTTTCTAACTAATTTGGAGCTATGAAAATACGGAGTCGTAGTTATGGAGTCAAATTTGTACAGAATACTAGTTAAAATAATAATCTAAGTTATAAATTATTAATTAAAATAAGCAATATATCAATAAACAAGTAAGAAGGCTGTAGTCGAGTGAGCTCGACTACCATATACCCTGAACCAAGCTTTAAATGCATTATAGGTTTATCGTTTTTGGGGGCTGGAGTGGGCGTGGCCCGATCTTAGTAATATACCTTCTAAGTTTGGTAACTGTAGCTCTTGAATTGCGGGAGATACAGGCATTTATCGTTTTTTGTGGGCGGGAGTGGGCGTGGCCCAAAATATTTTGGATTTCGATCTTAGTAATATACCTTCTAAGTTTGGTAACTGTAGCTCTTAAATTGCGGGAGATACAGGCATTTATCGTTTTTTGTGGGCGGGAGTGGGCGTGGTCCAAAATTTTTTTTACACATTTATGAAGGGTGTTACTAGCAATATACCTTTAAAATTTGGTGACTTAAGTTTTCAAATTGCGCGAGATATTTGGCTTTATCGATTTACACCAACAGGTGTATCGGTTTAGGTAGGTGGAGTGGGCGTGGCCATCCAATTTTTTTATCGATCTTTGGGGGAGTTACCAGTAACATACCTGCAAAATTTTGCGACTCTAGCTTGCAAATTACGGCAGATATGCGCATTTTAAATTTCTAGGGACGAAGTTCCTGGGGGCGGCGGATGTGGGCGTGGTCCAAAAATTGGTATGCCAATCTTTGGAGGAGGTTATCAGCAAATTACCTTTCAAGTTTGGTTACTCTATCTTTAAAATGTTCGGAGATATACGGAGTTATCGATTTAAAATCGGAATTGTCGATTGTAGGCGCAGGTGTGGGCGTGGCACCACAAATTTGTTATCGGTTCTTAAAGGCAACTATCAGTAATATAACTACCAAATTTGACGTTCCCTACTCAAAAACTGCGGAAGATATAGCCATTTGAAAATTTTTGGGTCGGGGGTGATGGGGGCGTCGGAAGTGGGCGTGGCACATGCCGATCTTTCAAGGACCTCGCCAACAACCTACCAACCAAAATTGGTGACTGTATCCATTAAATTGTGAGAGATATCTGCAATTTACTGCTATCGGAAATCTAAATGTATCGATAATTCAGAAACTGAGGCAGTTATCGATAAAATAACGCAAACTTGATCTGGGCCTGGTATACGAGATCTTATATTCCAAATTTGAAGTCTCTAGCTCTTATAGTCTCTGAGATCCGCGCGTTCATACAGACGGACGGACAGACGGACAGACGGACAGGGCTATATCAACTCGGCTGTTGATCCTGATCAAGAATATATATACTTTATGGGGTCGGAGATGCTTCCTTCTGCCTGTTACATACATTTGCACAAAACCATTATACCCTTTTTACCCATTTTTAATGGGTTCAGCGTATAAAAATCAAATCATTATATAATCGAAAAGATCTAACGATGGAAATTATATTAAATAATTCCTGATATGGGAGTTTTATTTTACATAGTGAAATTGCTAACTAATTTTAAATTATTAATATATGAATCAATCCATCAATATTCGAATCAAAATCAAAAAGTCCAATAGTTGTTCGTGGAAATGAAATTAAATAACCCACCCCCTGTTGCCAAAAAAGTACATAAATTTGTCAGAAAAAATGAGGCATGGCCCTTTTCACGATTTCCATATGAAATATTCACATATTTTAAGGGCCACATTAGATGCATGCGAACATAACGTATTCAGAGTGTATTCGAGAGAATTGCAAGCAAATCGTGGAATGGGCGATACCTCTTCTACCTGCTACTCATAACAAGAACCAATAACACATGGGGCACATGGGGCAGGAATGGCAGCAATTTTGAGCGCCAAACAATGTGAATAACGAGCCATAGCAAATCGTGTGAAGCTTGGCGATTTACTGGCCTAAGTAGCTGCCTGGCTGCCTGACTGCTATTGGCCTGGCCAACAAATTCGAAAAGCTGGCTAACAAGCGGCATGGCAATCGAGCCTTTTACTCTCGATGTGCCGCACAAATTGATTTTCTCACACCTACACATCAAAGGGCGACAAGTTGATTTCCAATTCGAGTTTGCCTTAGAGTTGAGTTGACTGATATTTGCTTAGGTTCGTGCGTGTGCGTAAGTCACGAAAACGGGACATTTGAGATGCAAATATATAATATAAATAAAAATATATAAATAATATACGTAATATATAAAAAATAAATCCATTAAACTTCATTTCTATTAGAACATTTTTAAATTTGAATATAAAAACAATTAAAGGTTAAGATATCATTTGTTTTTCTTAATTACTTAAAATCCAATTTCAAATATCAAATCCGACGGCATATATTAAAATTATTAATGGAGGTCACCCAACAAGAAAATAAATATAAAAACATTTCTAAAAAGTTAGTAAGTATTAAAGTAAAATGTAAACATCAAATAAAATAATGGATACAAATTAGAGGTTACAATTTCAATAACAAGTCAAAATTTAAAGTTAGTATATTCTTTTATTCTTTAAATAAACTTCAATATCCATTTCTAAAAAACCCATCTCTAGCACATTTGAGAGCACGTTTTTTTGACTTTTGGCTGATTTGGCACGTCAAGTACATAATAATATCATCAGAAAGCAAAGTTTCTGCTTGATATTGTATTTACTCTTTATGTATGTATGTAAGTATGTAGGCCTGATGTCTGATGCCAGCAGGTGTCAATTATGTAAGCTGAAAATGAACGCAGCCTTAATGCCTTGACATATAAGAGCAACAAATTAATCCACAAAAGATTGAGGCTTAAAATGGTTACGGGCTGGAAGGGTACAGTTGAGTTGAGTTGAGTTTGGTTTTTATACACATTTATATTTTACTTTTTAACATTCATATATTCCGGAAATAAAATCTGACGGATTGTTAAACATTTTATTGATAGGATTGGCTTAAGCGTCTTTTCAGTTGATTAATAAAATTACACATCGCAATAAAAAATATAAATAAATTTTGTGCATTTGTTATTTGAGGGTTTCATGTAGCTATCTAACAAAATTTGAATTCGACTTAGAGACGGAGTAGCTCATAAAGTCTATGTTTACATGTTTATAGATGCTTGAAATCATATCTATATCAAATTGCTTTTAATAAAATTTAAGCAACAATAAAGCTAAAATAAGAATTCTTCTACTGGTACACACACAGCTCTAAAATGATGGCTATTACTTGGCTGAGCAGACAAATCGATCAAACGCACAGCTTTATTATTGGCCCATTCACAACAATTATGCATGCAGGCAGTCGGAATGTAATGCATTTTAATTATTGACACTTGTGCGCAAATTAATTTATAAGTGGGATATAGAAAGAGAAAGAGTGAGAGAGAGATGGAAGAGATGCAGCCAAAGTGGTTTTACTTTAATTTCAACTGCTGGCAGCTGAGAGTCATTTCAGTTTTTATGTGCTACTTTCTTTTTGTGTGAGGAATTTTCGTCTTCGTTTTGCGCTAATAAATTATGAACCAGGAAAAGAGTGGCAAAAAAAGAAGGCCAAGAGCAAGGGGGAAAAGCTACTTAGCGGCTTAGCAGGCAAAAAGGGAAGTAGAGAGGAGAGGAGAGAGGAGGATTAGCGTCAATCGAGTGCCGACAAATGCGAATTGTGAATTCATGTGTCTTTGACACGTGCCACTGTGTTGTGTGAACCGGATGCGGATACGGATACAGATTGATGTTCTTCTACCTCTGCATCAGAGTTCTGCGTTAAAAAAGTATTGACGGAAACAATAGGTAGAATAGACAGTGCACTTGACAAAAATGTTATTTTTTAGATATATTTAATTTGTACGGTGTTTATCTACTATATTATATTTTATACCGAAGATATAATAGTATATTGGGCTTGTGCAATGTCCGTCATGTTGTCTGTCCGCCTGTCCGTCCGCCCGTCCGTCCGCCTGTCCGTCTGTATGAACGCAAGTTTCTTCGACACCCTTAGAGATAGAGACTTGAAACTTGGAACGTATACTTAAAAGTACCTTCAAAAGATAAAGTGTAAAGGTTGGAGTCCTACGTCCACTAGGGAGCTAAAAAATCTATAAAGGGACATATCTCCCACAATTTTATAGATACAGCTTGTTGGCGATGACCTTCAAAGATCGGCATATGCCACGCCCACCTCCGACGCCCACAGCCCCTCGCCTTTACCACTTTTAAATGGCTATATCTTACGCAGTTTTTGAGATAGGCGCATTAGCTTTGGTAAGTATATTACTGTTAGTCGCCTTTAAGAACCGAAAACAAATTTGTGTTGCCACGCACACACCTGCGCCCATAAACGTCAATGCCGATATTTCGGAAAGCGCAAATCGATAAATCCGCATATCTCGCACCATTTTACGGAGAGAGTGAACAACTTGGAAGGTAACTTGCTGGTAATCTTTTCCAAGGATCGGCATATAATTGTTTTAACCACGCCCACAACCGCCGATTAAAACGCCCTTGCTTTTGAAAATGCGTTGAGTTTTGACGAAGTTATGACATTTTGAAGGTTAGACCTATGCCCTTATGCAGATTTTCGGACTTTAATTTCGACTTATGTTCCGACCCAAAATCACGTTTTCAACTTTAAATGTACGATTGATCTAGAGGCCAAACTATGATTAAAACGCCCTTGCTTTTGAAAATGCGTTGAGTTTTGACGAAGTTATGACATTTTGAAGGTTCGACCTATGCCCTTATGCCGATTTTCGGACTTTAATTTTGACTTATGTTCCGACCCAAAATCACGTTTTCAACTTTAAATGTACAATTGATCTAGAGGCCAAACTATGATTAAAAAGACCTTTATTTTGAAAATGCGTTGAGTTTTGACGAAGTTATGACATTTTGAAGGTTCGACCTATGCCCTTATGCCGATTTTCGGACTATAATTTTGACTTATGTTCCGACCCAAAATCACGTTTTCAACTTTAAATGTACGATTGATCTAGAGGCCAAACTATGATTAAAACGCCCTTGCTTTTGAAAATGCGTTGAGTTTTGACGAAGTTATGACATTTTGAATGTTCGACCTATGTCCATATGCCGATTTTGGGACTATAATTTCGACTTATGTTCCGACCCAAAATCACGTTTTCAACTTTAAGTGTACGATTGATCTAGAGGTCGGATTATGATTTAAACGCCCTTGCTTTTAAAAATGCGTTGAGTTTTGACGAAGTTATGACATTTTGAAGGTTCGACCTATGCCCTTATGCCGATTTTCGGACTATAATTTTGACTTATGTTCCGACCCAAAATCACGTTTTCAACTTTAAATGTACGATTGATCTAGAGGCCAAACTATGATTAAAACGCCCTTGCTTTTAAAAATGCGTTGAGTTTTGACGAAGTTATGACATTTTGAATGTTCGACCTATGTCCATATGCCGATTTTGGGACTATAATTTCGACATATGTATGCCGACTTCGTCCTTTGTAAACCAGAGGCACCAAATTTTGAAAGTATATTACTGGTAACTCCCCTAAGGTATCGAGGGGAAGAAGAAGGGTTACTATCTTATATCTACCTCAATCTGAAAGGCAAACTTGGACAATATTTCTTGGCTGCACATAAATTATGGTAATATAGTATTTCAAAGAACTTTATAATTTTCAGGTCGATTTTATTGAGTTTATGAGTAAATATCGTTTGCTGAACTTAATTGACGAATAATCTATATATACAGTCGTGTAAAATTGAATGTCATGAAAATCTCACTCAACTCCGTATGGGATTTTTATTATTTTATTATCGACTTTAATTAATTGTGCGCATAAAGAGATTAAAAGTTCAGCACAAAGCGATTTGTATTCCGTTCCCCACCCAATCGCGATGCCATTCTCATCTGCTATGGCTTCATTTGATTACGATTAATTTGTGTTGACTGCATATTGCTCTGAGCTGTCCTTGTCAGAGTGCAACTGAATGGCGCTTCAATTATAATTCAATGAGAGAAGGCAACATAATTGATGTGCGGTCGCCATACTCGTACACACACACACACACACACACACAAACAAATCAAGTGCCATGTGCAATCATCAATATTGTCGGCTCAACTAGGCCATGGGTTTAACTAGTGGCAAGGATGTCGACTTAAGCAGTTTAATGTAATTGGAATTTCAAATGATTTTGAGCAAAATCCAATGTCAAGTTGATAAATCATAAGCCACTATAATTTCTACATTCAAAATTATTAACATTAAATGTATACATGTATACAATGTATACAATATAAGCTTTAAAAATATGTCGCCATCAATTTTAGTAGATTTTCATAAACAATATAATGTTTTTATTTATATTAACTTCTTCCTTAGTAGATACGTGTAGCGAAATGTAAAACAGATAAGCGATTACTATAGGAGCAAAGAGAATTAAATATTATTTTTATTTATTATATTATATTATTAAAATATTTTTATTTTACTATATTATATCTTTATTATATTACATCATAATTGTATTAATATTGTAATATTTAATACCCTTTGCTCTGACAGTAGCATAAGCTGTACAGTTAAAGTAGCTATGCTCTCGCTCTGATTCCATTCTTTCTGCTATTGCTACAACTGCAGAGAGCAGAATGGTATTTTTTTGGAAATGCTATAGCTATTGCTCTTGAAAATTGCAAATCAAAGAAGAGCGAAACCGCATTGATTTCTTTTTCTACTTTTGGCTCCGCTATTTCTCTGCAAAAATTCAATGCGGCAGCAAGGCTAAGCAATATTTCTATACCTCTTGTATCTAATAGCATCTCAAAGCTGGCGCCAAAGAGTAAATAAAATTAATTAAGAGAGAACGTTGCAGTTGGACGTAACCGACAACGAAATGCTATTATACCATAATTTGTGTGCAGTCAAGAAATACTGCCCAAGTTTGCCTTTTAGAATGGAAACACACTCTGTTAATTTTCTACTAATAAACATGTATTTGATTTGCATATAAATGAGCGCGGCTTTTAAAGACGCTGAGCAGAATTACACGGGGAGAGCAGACACAAAAAATTGTGTAGGCTATGGGCTTTTCGAGATTTTAGGGGCGGCAGTAGGCGTTGCACAAAAAATTATAGAGAAGTTTTCTAATAATCTTCCTACCCAGTTTGGAGGTGGGCGTGGCACATGTCGATCTTTGAAGGACCTCGACAACAACCTACCAAGCGAAATTGGTGACTCTATTTATTAAATTATGATAGATATTTGGATTTATCGGTTTGCTAAACTCGAATTTAGCGGTTTTCTAGCTCCTTAGTGGACTTAGGACCAAATCTTTGATACTTGAACTTATATGAATGAATTTAGCAATATTGAATTGTCATTGGCGCTGTAAAAATGCGTGCTGTGAAAAGCCAAATGAAACTCATTTACGTGACAAGATGGAAATTGTGTATAGAAGTGAAGTAATACTTGAATTTAATAGGCAAATTAAAATGCCCAAGAGCAAAACACACTCACAATCGTCCTGTCAGAGACAATGAAATAATTTTACGCCGTTAAATCGCTAAAGCCCCAAAAAAGCCAAATGCTAAATGCAACTGGGTCGAAATATTAGAGGCAAATGCCACAATTTAATGGTCAATAAATCGATTTGCTTTTTTTTTGTTTATTTCTTGCCGTCATCTCAGTGCAACGGCCCAAGTTGTATCCCAGTTCCTAACGGAAGCTACACTAAGAAAAACGACTCTGAATTTCAGAAAATCGCCATAATCAACTTAAATTTGAAACAACTTCCGTAGTTTCTTTTAGTAATGTCTTTAATTGATATTACTTATATGTCGATGTACTACAATCCTTTTTTCTCTCAAAACTATAATGTTTTCCGACAATTTTCTAGATCAAGATTATTTAAATTCTTAGTGAAATATAATCCGAGCCTGTAAATTTCATGACCTATTTACGAATTTTAGGCAAGGATTTTCCCTAAAGAGCTATTTTTCTGAGTGTAGAACTGGAGCCTTGAAGTTATCAGCACGCATGCACAACAGCTGGCGGCAATTTGGATACGCAGATAAAGCATTTATTGGCCACATAAAACGGGTAAAATTACTTCCCAGTCGCCACTTCCGTTGCCTTCTGTATTCGGGCCCCATTCGAATTCTCCTTATTGTCCTGTTCTGTCCTGTCCTATCCTATTTTGTCTTGTCCTGCCTGACTTTTCCCTTCGACTACCGTTGATCCCAACTTGACCGCTGTTCAACTTGGCTTTTGTAATTTCCTTTTGTTGTCGTTGGCCCACAATGAATTTCGCGCAAAATCAATTTACGCGACAAAAAAAAAATCTTTTACAATCTTTGCCATATTTTGGCTATTGAATTTTCGCGAAATGAGACAAATGGCAGCAAATTAGACAAGTTGTGCAAAGTAGTTGATAGGATCCTGAAAGGATATTCATTGTCCCAGTTTTTGGTTGCCATTTCCTTACAGAGCAGCAAACGTACCTGAAAGTAGACAGAAATAAACAATTTTTAAGTTGGTTTCAAGTGAATTTGATTTGCTCCTATTTTGTAAATACTACAAGTATAAAGTAGTTTAATATATTTATATATTTTAATATTATTTATTTTAATAGTAGACGAATATCAAAACAATATAAAAGTATATAAATCTTGTTCAAGTCTTAATTTGCTATATACACATTAAGTCTTATGTTTGTCGAATTCAACATTTTCCAATGCATACTTTTCATTGTCCTCATATGAATTTAAAATCCTTTGCTTTTGCCAAGTGCTCATATTTTAGTAAATAATACTAATATATTATAATGTTATTGAGAGTAAATGTTGACCAAAGCAGCTTCATATTATATTGAGAGTATGCTACTTATAAATTGGATCTTTTGTTTGTCAGAAGCTTGATTATGTTCAACCTGATAGCTATTGCTTTCGGTATTTATTTAGTACTCTTCTACACACCTACGTATGTGATATAATTGTGTCTATATTTAAGACGAGTATTTGCCAAGTGAACCCTTTTTTATTTCTACTGTTGCTTATTGTATTGTTATTCTAGTCCTTGTGCCCTCCCATCCATTTTGATTGTCCTTTACGATTTGTCATTTCAAGCAACTTCAAAAGCGCGCTCCGGAAACTTTTGTGTTGTAAAACGGGGCGGAAAAAAAAGTTAAATTAAATAAATTAAAAAATACTTGGCGTGCGACAACAATGCATTTAGGCAAAGAGAAAAATGAAAAGGTGAAGAGACCGAGCGCAAAGTAAACACAAGTTCGCTCAGGCTGCCAGTCGGATGAGGCCGCGACGCGCTGCAAATGTTTAACAAGGATTCGGGTTCGGTGGCAAATTAAAAGCCACCAAAGTTGCCTCCATTAATCATGTGCCACGACAAAGAAAAAGAAGAAGAAAAAAAACAAAGATGCTGCAAAAGCAGAGCCTAGACAAAAAGTTACAATCCACATATACATATATGTATATACCCTCTACTGTCTATGGGCAGCAAATATAAAGTCTCTGAAAGCAGTTCAAAGGTAATTTTTTTTCCTCAATTTGTTGCATTTAGAATATGTATAGGAAATTATAAATGTATATAAAAGTATAAGCTAAAAAATCTCTGAAAGAACTTTAAAGCTTATAGCGTAGATTGCTTAATTTAATAAATTTATTTATTTATAAAATAATTACATTATTTAACTTATTAACTTCTTCATATTATATTTTTTCCTTTCGAACTTTCTCCAAAATAATATGAAATATAAAGTTATTTAATTATTATTTTTCCTATAAATGACTTAAATGTTGGACAATCTATCATTTGAATACCCCCAGATCAATTATGGCCTTCATTTTCAATTTTAGTTTATTTATTCATTTTTAATATTATTTTACTTGTAGATAACATTTTTAATTTATTTTATTTAATATGTACTAGAAACGTTACATAAATTTAAAAATGTTAAATCGAAAGATAAGTTTAATAAATAGAAAAAATTGCACAAAACTTTAGGCAAGTTTTGGTGTTTAAATTAAAAATTATATAATTTACAATTTAGAATGAAAAAAAAAAATTAAAAAGATTGTGAAAAAATTCAGAAAATAAAACATGTATACTCGTACACTTAATTAATAAATATTGAGACCATTGAACAATTGTAAAGTTTTGCAGAGTATTATGAAGTGTGCACTTGTCATATGAAACATATCCACTTAATACTGATTGGAGTTGGTGAGCTGGCAACACAAACAAGAGAACTACTGGCGGCAGAACACGATGACGATGACAATTTAAAGCAATTCGCAAGTTTCATTTTTACAAGTGTGCTCTTTTTGCCAGAAAGAGAGAGAGAGAAAGAGATGGAGAGAACGAGAGAGTGAGGGAGAAAGATAGGGATGTCCGAAACGCCACAGACAACAAACAATTTAAATTGTGAGGGCGGCCGAAAAAAAATCAACAAGAAAACCGGGCCATGGAATTGCGTTGAAAGGTCCCGAATGCCCCATTTGGTGGAGTGCCCTGTGAAGGAGCGGACAGAGTAGAGAGAGAGAGACAAAGGGAGAGAGTGATAGAGAGAGAGGGGGGAAGAGCAGAAATACAAACAAGAGCAACAACAATGGCAAATAAAAATATGTGACACGAACTGAGCGACAACGACAAAGTTCCGGGAAAACAAACGGAAATTGTGAAATATACAAATGTGTTCGCCTATCTATAGGTGAACTACATGAAAATGCAGCGTCCCCCTCGTCCTTTAACCCTCTTTACTCATCGTCCCCTTGCACAAGACAAGCCAAAACAAAGCAACACGAACAACAAAAGCCGCTTATATAATTGTGGAGTTTTAATAAAAATATATATGGCACGGGGCCTGGACAATCGTTACATGTCTCGTTACGCTGTGTGGAAAAAATACAAATGAGTACAATTCAGTTGGATATAAACGAGTGCATTATACTCTGCTGTTAGTGTAAAAAGATTGCAAGTAATCTCCCCTTCAAATTTGCTCAAACTAGCTAATTGACTGAAAATACACCAATTATTAATTTAACTCCATAACATTTACATATTTAAATAATTCTCCATTATTCAAATATGCTTTAACCTGCAAAATATTAGTATAGTTATAAATAAAGTTTGAGAATAATATTAATATATATAATATTATACAGAGATTATTTAATCTCCATCACATCTTAATAGTCATATTCCAAACATAAGCTGTTTGCTTATTAAAATAAAGTAAAATAAATAAAATATTCAAAGCAGAAAATACAAGAAAAATTATTTTAGAAAATTCTCCATTATTCAAAAACCTGCATAATATCTAGTGTCATTAGCTATTTGAACATTACAACAAATGTAAAATGTATATAATAATGAATCAAATATTAGATTATTAATTATAATAATAAATAAATTTTTACATTGTTATGCATTGAAAGTATTAAAAATAATGAAATCTTTTCTAACATTTTGTCGTAATGTAAGGGAAAAAAATATTCCGATAATTCGGTTGCTATACCTTAAATTAATAACTACTTTCTATTCAATGTGTGGCAACCCTCAAGTTTATTAAGTTGTTTTCTAGATTTAAGAATGTACCCTTTCTCCTGCGATAGAGTAAGACAAACAAAATGAAAGTATTTAAGTATTTCTGTTTCGGGCGTTTGTTAGTCGACTATAAAGTGCAGATTGGCAAACGGTGGGCAACAAAAAAGAGCGGAAACAATTCTCCTTGATGACCTGGATGAAAAAATGTTATCTTGGGACAATTTTTCAATCCTCTATTCCCAGTGCTTCCTTCTTTTTAAATTAAAATATATATTGCAAATGGGAATTTCAAATAAATGCGCACCCTTGCAGTAAATATATAAATAAAGCTGTGCATTTGAATAACATAATAAATAATAATAAAAAATCTAAGAAGGCGGCTCACTTTTGCTTTTGGGCCAGGATATTTTAATTTAAAATTACGAAGATGTTCTGTTAGTCAGCCAATTACCACAGACCGACCGCAAGTGCTGTCGAAAATCATTGCAAAATATTGAAATATGGTCCAAAAGCAGTTGGCACATGGCCAACAAAAAAGTAAAAATAAAAATATAAAAAAATATTAGAGGCAAACCACAGAAAAAATGAGGCGGCTGCTGCCAAAAAAGGCATTGTAATTACGAAATTAAAACTGTGACAGCTGCATGATGGACTTGTCTCAAATAAATGAATGGATGTGGCATAGACGAATTGACAGGCATGCTGCATGTGGCCACACTGATCAGCCTTGAGGCGTAGCGTTGCAACAATGTGGGGCACTTGAGCTGCTGCTGCTGGGATGCGGATGCAGATGTTGGCATTGGTAACGCCCGACGTGTCCTCACCAAGGCCATAGCAAGTTGCAAGTGGGCTGGTGCTAGGCAGCAGGGCGACTGATGCCTGGGCCTCTTATCGAAATTTGTTGCATTATACTGGGGCTCGGAACCCTTGTTCAGCCTGCTTGGCAAAATGTCCTTGCACGACTTGATTGTCAACAAAATTGTTTTGCTTTGTTGTTTTTTGCTTTTTTTCAATTTATATTTTTTTATTTGTATTTTTGTGTTTTGAGGCACTTTAGATTGAAGTGAGTGCAACTGCTGCTGGCAAGGCAGGCAAAAGGACATGAACCGGTAATTAAATTTGTGCATGTGCAACGAATTAAGCGCATCAAGTTGGAATTTAATTTTTTTTTCCAAATTAAAGTTGCAAAGTTGACTGAAAAGTAAGGATTTTATTGAACGTTTTCTAATTAATAATGGTATATTTACGAAAAGGAAGGAAAATGAACGAAAAAACAACAGCGCCATTTTGGAAATATAACTTATAATTATGATTTATTGATTGATTGAATTGATAGGCGAAAAAGTAGACAATATATTAAAACCAGCATTTGATAAATTGGCAAAACTAATGGGTTTAATTTAATTCGAAAGAAACGCTGTCAAAGTGTTGCTATTTATTGTGTATGAATTGTTTTATTAAATTGTTTTAATTAATTCTTCATTTGAATTATTAATTAGTATAATTTTGAATATTATAATATATATGCAATAAATATTAGATCCTTATTATTTATTATATGGTTCATTTATTATGTTGTCTTTTGTAAACTTGAATTAATACTTTAATTTCTTTTTTCTTTGTAAGCATTGCAGTACATGATTTGTATTTTATTAAATATCTGCAGCTTAACTATATACATTCTTTTATTTATTGCAGTTTTAAATATTAATATACATAATGTTTAATTTTATATAAATTCGTAATTAAATTTGTGTATGCGCAACGCAACAAGCTCTCAAATTGTGCAAGGTCCTCTGGCGTAAGTGACTTGAAATTACATTTTTTTGTTTTTTTTTCCGAATTAGACACGAGCCACATTGTTAGCATACACTCTCAAACGCCACACACACATTCAAACACACACACGAAACACACACATGTGAGAACACTTGAAGACGGCCATAAAGATAAATGTTTTATGTACGTGAATTGCGTTGAATAAAAGCGCTGTTTGACTGCTTTATATGCACAGCAGAGAAAGAGAGAGAGAGAATGAGAGAGAGAGAGAGACATGCAAGCAAACCAACAGAGTGTGTCTCTCTCTTTCTCTTTTTTACTCTCCCTCCCTTTCCATCTTTCTATCTCTCTCTCTCGCTTTATCTTTTGGAACGAATTATGCTAGATGGCATTTGCTGGCTTGGCCACATTACTCATACGCCTCATTCGCCCCGCTTCATTAAGCAAATTCACGTGCACATTTAAGCTTAATTGTTTTTCTTGAATTACGCCAAAAAAAAATAGGTGTGCGAAACGTGCTTCGACTCAAGTAAAATTATCTTAATTTGCAGCCAGAAACTGAGTGAAGTGAAGCACGGATTTTAATGCAATTACTTTTTCAGTTTATTGCTGTTAGTTAAACCTCATTCCTTATATGTACATATATCTTACGTCATATATATAGATATGTTTTTTTTTTTCATTTCCACATAAATGCATGACCAATTAAAGGACGACGCCTATATTCACAGAACAAAAAATCTTCATAAAATGATAATTACACTGATAAAATATTTATAAAAAGGGGAAATGTAAGCGCTTTTCAAAAGAAATAATAATAATAATAGTAATATAAATATAATATAAGAAATATTATATATTTTGTTCCTAAATATTTACAAAAATTTAACCTGCAAATTAAAAATTCAGTTTTTTTTAATAAGCTAAAAATTTCGTAGAGATATATAAAATAAAAGGCGATTTCCTAAAACATAGTTTGATTTTTTCTGAGTGTATGCTGCCTTAAAATACGTATATTTGTTGGTATTGCTTTAATTTATTATGGGCCGCTTGTGCTTGAGGCTAGCATACGCTAAAAATAAAGCGCCCAATCATAAATTCGCTTTAATAACATACTCAAATCTAGATATTATCTATTGCAATATTCATAATGCTGTGCGAATATGTGTATATATGTTTTTGGTATATGTCACCGTCCCATTCGCTCTCTGTCTCTCTTTCTCTTGTGAGCAGTGTCTGCTGTTTTGACAGCCCTGTTGAGTTATGGGCGTTACTAAATTGTCTGCGGCGAAACATCTTTGAGTCGTTATATTTTTTTTCAAGCATTTCTCACGTGCTCCTCGAAATGGTCTTTGAGGAATTTATTCATTTGTTTTTTTCCTTGTTTTACGACACATATCAAAACTTAGCATTATAACAAGCTAAGAAGAATGAAGACTATGAATTAAAAGTTAATTATGAGCTGAGTGTCTCATCATAATTGTATTTTAAAAAATGTTCTTAAATTTTATGATTAATTGTTTAATCTAAAGTTAACTTAATCTAAAGTTACGACTCATGTCATTTTAGTATTAAGATTTTATTATTTATTGTATTGTATTGTTATATGTATTATGGCTAACATTAATATATAAAATAAATATAGTTACAACAGCGTCTGGAATTACTCAACTTAAAGTGGATTAAGAATTTAATTTGGAAGTAATTTTTTTAAAATTGTTTTATTAGCATTTTGAAACTTAATCCAAACTTAAGGCTGATGTTGTTTTAGTATTTAATTTTCATTGCATACTTTTGGGAGTTATCAATAATTTTGTAAACTTAAATGATTCCAAAATACGGCCATTTTATTTCCGTTAATTTTCCCCTTGTAAATGTTCTTACTTGTGACAGAACTTAAAGCTTTAACTTTAACACACATTTGCTGCTGCTTTCACTTAATGCAATTACAATGACCAACTTCAGAGCTTTTATGTGCATTACTTAGGGCAGCAATATCCACTCAGAAAAAAAAATCAATCTATATTTTAGAAAATTGGCATATTATTCAGAAAGCTTTTTTTCAATTGAAAGGCATAGCTTTATAAAAAGCATGATTTGTAAAAAGCATAGTTAATTTAAAAAAAATCCTTGAAATTTGAAAAATCTTTTTAAATTTTAGAAATTCTCAATTTGTAATATTTAGAAATTATTTCTAAAAACAAGAAAACTATCCATATTTCGAGTGAGTTTCATATTAATTTTTGCTGAGTGTTATAGTCCCGGTACGTCAGTTTTCATGCGTATGATAATCTGGGTGTGTGTGGGGAGCATGTGTGTGCGTGTGTGTGGGTGTGAGTGTGTGTTATTAATGAAACTGTCTGTTATACGTAGATTGCTGACTGACTTAGCGGACTTTTCTTGCCAACTCTCACTGGATTTGATGGGGGGCTTACTCCAATTGAGTGTTTGTTGTCAAAGAAAATATTTACCATGGCTGCTACTTTCAGAGCTTGACTAGTGTTCTATGTTATTATTATTATTCTTTCTTTTTTTTTTGGTCAGTAGGCAAATAGAAAAGTGAAAATGATTTTCTATTTCTATTTCCAGTGCATTTGAAACGCATGCTTATGGAAAGAGCGCCCAAATGCTGCGCATTATTAATATCGATTTTGGGGGCGTGTCTCTCACTGAGTTGCCTACTTGGGCACTATTCTTATTCCCACACAAACACACTCACACATTGACACACACACACACAAACACATATGTATAAGCCGAATTTTTCCATGTAGCTGATAAAAAGAACAATAGCTGCCATTATTAAGATTATTATACCCTAAGGCTATTCAAGTGGGGTAAAGAGGGTATATTGAAATAGTGGAAAAATCTGTGATGGAACGATCTCAATCAGACGATCTCAAAGACTTTTATAGATAGAATATCCGGACTTGGTAAGTAAGTTGTCATATTCCAGACAGCTGTATACATATCGATACCTATCGTTTTTTAATAGCCATAAAAGCCCTAGTTCTCACCATATTTTAATTTAATAAATAATACACTTTCATATTGTATTTTGACTTTGACTTTATTAGTCTAGCAAATATTAATTAAAGTGGATTTTCGATTGCATAAATGCCAAAGATTTGAAATTATAGATGTAAAATTGATCAAAAATATACCTGGTAAATTACTTTGACTTGGACATTATCGACCTTAAGTTTATAGGTATAGAATTCTACAACTCTAAATTTTTAATCATATTTAACTCATTCCGCAGGCGCAGCCATTCGCTATCAGGATGCCTCGCAGTCGAGCTATCTCGACTATAACATTAATATTTGTTTTCGTTTTTCATGTTGCTTTGCAACGAAACAATAAAAGAAATCCGGATTTGAATGCTTGGTTCTTGCTTGCAGTGTGTAAAAATAAAAAAGAAATACGAGATGAGCTCTTCAAAATAATGATAAATCTAATATTAAGAATTATTTAAGTAATGATGAAATTATGATAATAATAATAACGATATTCATAATATTAATTACAATACGAATAATAATAATAACAATAATAATAAAGATAAGCGCTGTAGCGGTTTTTACTTAAACTTATATGGGCATAAATTCATATTTTCACAAAGTTCAAATAAAGAATAATCTTGGCCTCTTTCTTTCAACAGAATCTTATAAAAATTCAGCTGAGAACTAAATCGAATAATAATACCAAAACTAATAATAATAGTAATAATAAAAATAATTATAATAAGCGCTAAGACTGTTTTTATCTTTGGGACATAAGTTTAAGAAAAATTCACACTTTCATTTATATAAAGCAAAAGAAGAAGAAGCTTTGCAGCAATAAAGAGAAATTGTCAAGTTGTGCTTTTGATGCATTTGAAAAGCAGCAGAGCTTAAGAAAAAAAATGGGAGACGTGAATTTAGCGCATACTGTGTTCATAAGCAAAGATAAATTGATTTTTTTTCTTCATTTTTCTTTTTTTGTTGAGTTGAAAAGGAATACACGTTGCAACGAAATGTGGCACACACACGCAGCACAAGCAATACACAGCAGCAGCAGTTGCAGTTGGCCCGGATAAGTAGGCCACTTTAAAATGCAGCCAAGCAGAATCTTTGCCACAATTCCTGCCTCAAGTTGCACTTAAAGTTTGCTGCCACAGCTGCTTTGTTCAGCCAAATTTGATTGACTTAACGCTTGCAACGTGTTTGTGGCAAGTCACCCAAAGGCGGTAATTAGTTCAATCATGTTTCAAGTGTTGCATTTCAAGTCGTTAAGTATTTCACTTAACAACGCCTACGAAGAAGAACACGCCACAAAAGGCCTTTATAATTTGCCTCTAAATGACTGCCATTAAACACACTCAGAAAAAATATCACATTGAACTATATTTATAGTTTTTCTTGATTTTCGAAATTATTTCTAAATAGTAAAAGGAACATTTCTAAAATGTAGAGATGCTTATACTGCTTACAACCTTGGTAAAGTAAATATCCATATCGGATTTGTATGTCCCTTTATAAATAGAATCTCCCGGTGAGAACAAAATTTATCTCCATGAGTCACGCCTATAAACATTAAGATATTTAAATCGGTCAAAAGGGCTTGGAAAAAAACAAGTAGAATGATATTAATAGGAATATTTATAAACTCAGTTATTAATAGTTAATATATAAAATTAAAAAAATAGAGTAATCGATTGGGGTTTGAAAAGAAAATTGTTTTCGCACACCAGAAAAAATGCTATAAAAATTGCATTGAATATCTAAATTCATCTTTATTAACAAATTTTAAGAAAAAATATAACAAACCATAAGTTAATTTTATTAAATAAACGAATAAGCTATTCAACATAATTATAGCTGGACCTTTTCGAACAACTAAATAATAAATAATTATATTTATTATAAAATTATTTAACATTAACCATTAGTTATCTTAAACTATAAAAAGCTGTTCATTTTCCATAGGCTTTTCCCATTAAATTCGAAGGACTTTAAGCCACTTTATAAGCTTTAAATAATCTCAGAATGAAGCTGAAATAATATTCATTTCATGCCGAGACAAAAGGTAAGCTGATTATGTAACAAATACAAGTACACTCATGTGTGTGTGTGCATTTACACACAGTACACACAGCACTTTCTGACGCCAGTTTGTTTTGCAACTTTTCAACAGCTCTTTCCAACTGTTTTTATTAGTGATTTCCGTTGAAACAAGCGAAATTATGCATATTCCTTTTTCTTTTTTTTTTCTTTGGGCATTGTCATTTAGCTTTGTTTGTGACAGCGCCATCTGGCGACACCTTTCGTTAACTTCCCCTCAACTTGGAAATAAATCTTAAAAACTCTGCATTTTAAGTGAACCTCAAAGCAAAAAAAAAAATAATTCTTGTCTCAGGTGTTGTTGATGTACTTTGTTTTAGAGAGCTTAAAATATATAAAAGATTTATTTAATCTAATACTAAAGGAAGATGGTCCTCAGAATTTTAAAGCTTTTATATGTTTTAAAAATGTAAAACTTTTACTACTAATCTAGACGTGAATTTTAGAATTTCAAAAAGGTTATTTTCAGGGTTTGTATTTCCACTTTTCAGAAATGTTTGTTTATTAATAGAAAATAATTCAAAAACAATTTCTGTTATTTTCTATATTTCGAGGTCTTCATTGAATATATATAATTACCAATTATTACTTATTTATGGTAGTAGACATGTATCAATAAATTTAGATTCTGTTTCTGATCAATGTATAAATTGATTTAAACTGTAACTATTTATTTTATTGTATTCATTTTCAATGTATTGTCTTTCAAATAAGAGTTCGAGTTGCAGCAAATACAACAGAGAATGCATAGACAAGAAGCTCTATTCAACTGCTAATTGATAAGACACGTGGATCACAAGCAATGACACAGTTGACCGAAGCCAATGTGAGAGAAGAGCGATAAGACAATGGCAGCATGGATTGAATTGATAATCTGAAATGTACGCGAAATGTGCCTGGGAAATTGAAGCTGGCCAATCGAATAATGCGAATAATGCAGGGAACAATACCTGAAGGACAAATCCAAAAACACAGAAAAAAATTGCACTGATTTTTATAAATTCGCCAAGAGAAATTAATTTTTTTTAATCAGAGCTTATCTTTTCTTACTCGTAGGTTAAATAAAACCAAATTTTCAATGACTTCACTCTAAGATTAGCTTTTTTGCTGTTAATACTACTAATATAAAATCAGAATTTCACAACAATAAATTTTGTTACTTGTATTTGAGTGTTTTTTCCAATAATTTCAATTTGCATTTCTACTTTTTTAAAATTTATTTCTTTATAATAAATAACTTTTCTAAAAAATAGAAAAATTCATAATGGAAATGTTATCTTTAAAAGTGTTTTATATTTATATTTTTCATAATTTACAAAATATTCGTTAAAACAAGAAATTCTTGATTCAGGTTGATTTTCTAAAATTAGGGTAGATTTTTCCGAGTGTATAGGCTGCAATTCACAGTGCAATAAAGTTGGGCGATGGACACAAAAGGACTATTATTAAGAGAGGAGCTCATATATATTTGTGTGCACATATGTGTTCATAAATTATCCTTTTGTGTTCATTAAGCGCATGCGGTAAATATAATTGTTATTGTCGCACGTAGAAGTCCAACAACCAAATGAATATCGAATGGCGCCCAAAAGGAAAAAAAACAGACTCAATCGAAAGTCGGTTTGTCAACAGCTCAACAAATCAATCATACGCAGTGTGCTGCGTGCCTTGCGCAAACACACACACACACACCAACACACACACACGGACTTTTACACGCCTGGCACTTGGATTTATAAATAATTTAGAGCCAGTCATTAATACACCCAATATATATTACACATACAGTTGCGGCCAAGATAATAGTTGCTGCTGCTTCATAAAATCCAAATTCTCAATATTTCTTTATAGCTTCACTTATAATACATCGATTCCTTGAATTATTTAACTTTTCGTTATATAACATAATATTTTTATTTTACGAAATCTCCTCTATTCGTATTTTAAGCGATTCTGATTTTAATTTATTTGTTGTAATAATACAGCTATTCCAATTATCAATGTTCAATTATCTTTAGTATATGATTTTAAATTATTTGCATAAATTATTTTATTTATTCTTTTTATTTTTATTTATATTTTTTATTTATGTAATTTTTAAATTATTTTATATATTCTTTTTATTTTTATTTATATTTTTTATTTATGTAATTAATATCAGTCGACAAAGATACAAAACAAAAATAGCATTTAAATCAATTTAAATTATAAACAAAATTTAATATTTAAAATAAACAAAAAAACAAAATAAAATATTTTCATAATTTCTGCTTAATTCAAATATAATAAGCATAATTTTTAGCAATTATTTTTAAAACATTTTCCTTAATATATTATTTTGACCTCAGCTTTGTAGGTATTGAGCTGACTTCCAATTTTCATAGCTACCGATTTGAAATATTTAAGTGCCACACAAATACAAATATTCGACAGCAAATTGTTGCAAGTAGCTTTCGACAGAGTTGTCTGTCCACTTGATGGTGTTACCTGCCTCAAGCTCAACTGCAGAAAGTGGACAAAAGTTGAGAGAAAGTTTTGTAAACTTCATTAATTGAAATGAACTTGGAACTTGAAGTCAACTGGAACTGAATCTGAATACGACGATGCATGCATATTAACTGAAACTCGACAAAGTAGACAGCCAAGTTTATCACTAGGATTAGCTATATTTTATATATTCACAGTGGCGACAAAAAGAACAGCATCACTCAGAATTTCTTTTAACAAATTTAAAAATTTTCATAAAATTAAAATTTTTTTTTTCATGATTCTTTATTTAGTTGTACACGATGAATAAAATGATTTATTTTTCTATTTCTTCCACTTATAAAATCCTTTTCATAAGTTCGACTACTAAAAACACATATTTGAAGTATATTATATTAATTTATTAATAATTCATTCAATAACAATCCAAATTTAATGTTTGCTCAATTCGGTTTTTTGTTGGGTGATTATAGCTTAGATTTTGAAATATTTTTGTATCACTTTATTATTTTTATTATTACGTTAAAAGCTTCAAATTGGATATAATTCTTCAGCTTATCAATCTATTTTCCAACTATCATTTAATAACTGTTTTCCTGTTTCCATTTTAAATTTATCATTAAATAACTTGAAAATAATGTATGTACTTCCACTTGAAACTGATGTACATTAACTTCTGCATTAAGTCAGAGATCATATTTCAGCTAATCGATCTATTTTCCATCTATAATCCATTTAATGACTATAACGTTAAATATTTGTTTCCACTTAGTTCCTGCATCATGCATCATTAATTTATTTTCACACTTGGTTTAACCTCTTTTAAATCGTTTAATATCCTTAACATAAACTATGTGTTTCCACATGACTGCATCGTGAGTTTATATAACCCACTGGTTTTACTCTGACCTATTTTAAATTTATCTTTGAATATTTTTAATGCACAATATTTATTTCAAAATAATTAAGTGCATCATACATCATATATTTTTCACACTTTTATCTGTTCCCAATTTAATTTTAACAAGTTTAACATGAAAGTTGGGTCCACTTCTGCAAAATGCAGCATTAGATTAGAAACTCTTTTTGCACTTAGTCTAATTAATTCAATAATTGCATTCACTTCTTTATTACGGATCAGTAGATTAGATACTAATTATACCGTTAGTATCGGTTAAGAAAGTGTTTCCACTTGACTGCATCGTGCATCATGCATTCTTGCGTTACGCACTATTTTTTTTAAACATCTCTTTGTTCCCATTGTAAATAACCTGTTCACACTTTAACTGTTCCCACTATGTTGTTGCTACTGTTGCTGTTCGCTGATCAGCTGTCGTTACTCACCTGAGATTTTCGATGCGTGGCCTACGGCACTGTGGTCGATTTCGTCGATGGCTGCGATCCTTTTTGCAGCGGCAGTCGCAGTGCATGACGCACAGTGCGATCGACGAAATAACCGTTATCACAAAGGGGACGACAAAGAAATTAATGATGAGCGCCACCTGATCGTCATGATTGTACGAGGTGAGAACAACCGTTTTATTCTTGCGCGAATAAAAGCACGGATAGGTGGCACCCTCGATGCCATAATAGCCATTGAACTTCTTGCAAGTCACCGTCGGCGGATATCCGCAACCCTTAATGTTAACTAACAATGTCGCTTCGCTCGACTGTTCCAACTCCGCCGTATAATTATAATTACTGTAATCGGTCATATTGAGCGGTATCGTTATATTTCCCTCAACGAATGTAACATAAATGTGCACACACCGATACAGATCCGAGGTGCAGCCCTCGCGACACGAGCTCCACGAACAGTTGAAGATGCCGACGAGATCTTCGCGTCGCGTTGTCGTGCACAGCGTCGGCCGATCAATGAAATCGTGGCTAAGCGTCGATATCGCCGGATCCACATAGAGGGGGACAAGAAATAACAGTGAGGCGCCCGCTGTTACCGAGAGGAAAGCAAACGTCGACGTCGAATAGAAGCGAACACGTTCGCGCCACGAACGAAACCGACGATTGCCATTTTTCTTTTTTGGTGCCAGTTCACGGATTTTACGTAATCGCTGTTGCTCCTCTGTCAGTGGCTGCTGCTGTTGCTGCTGTTGCTGCTGCTGCTGCTGCTCGAGTAGCAATTCGGAACTGCCACTCCTCATATTATTGTCAATGCACAAAACAGCGACAAACAGCAACTGTGAGTGCTGCTGACGCTGCTGCTGCTGCTGACGTTGCTGTTGTTGTTTTGCTGTTAATGCTGACGTTGATGTTGCTTTTGCTGTTGTTATTACTGTTAACGTCGACGTCGGGGTTGGCAACAGCGAGCAATGTTATTGCTTTTCCAGCTGCTTTTGTTGCTGTTAACGTGGGCTGCAGCAGCCCCTATTGTTTTTGCTGCCGTTGTTGCTGTTGCTACTGTTATACCTGTTATTGTTGTTGTTAATGTCGGCAGCAGCAGCTCCTGTTATTGGTTTTGCTACAGCTGCTAACGTGCTGGTGCTGTTATTGTTGAGCTTGCAGTTAACGTTGCTGTTGCTGTTAACATTCGCGTCGTCGTCGGCGACAGCGAGCAATGTTATTATTACAATAGCATCAGCTTTTATTGCTTTTGCTGCTACTCTTGTTCTTGCTGTTAACGTTGGCGTCGACAGCAGCAGCTGTTATTAATTTAGTTGCTGCTGTCAACGTTATTGTTGCAGATAATGGCAACGTTGTTGCCAGCAGCTATTATTGCTTTTCCGTTTGCTCCTGCTCCTGGTGCTGCTGCTGCTGTTATTACCTGTGCTGCTTATGTTGTTGTTGTTACTATTCACGTCGACGCCGACAGCAGCCAATGCCTCTGGCGTCGCTGCCAAAGCAAGAGTTGAGCCAAAGTCGTTGTCGTCGTCGTCCAATCGAGCGAGCGTATAACGAAAGAGCGGGAGAGAGCGATGGCAGAGAACACAAAAAAGTTGAACGTCAACGTCGACTTTGCGAAGCGGCGTCGCTGCGACGAAGGAAGAGTTTTTGCTGCTGCTGCCGCTGCGGCTGCTGCTACTGTTGACGTTACTGTAACTGCAGCTGTGACTACAGTTGCTGTTGCTGCTGCTGCTCTCTTTGTTGTTGTTGTTTGAGGTAATGTTACACACGCGCCGACGCAGATAAGGAGACCGCATAAACAGCTGTTTAATCAAAGAGAGAGCACTTCACAGAGATGGAAGCGCACAGACAGAACACTTCCCGGAGGGGGACAGAGAGCGTAGTTACCAGTGAGCGTTTAACAGATAAGGGTAACGCGCCCGAAGCGTTAAAAGTGAGAGTTACAGACAGAGAGAGGAAGAAAGAGTGAGCGACAGAGACAGAGAGATAGTCTGTTAGTCAGTCAGAAGGAGAGAGAAAGACGCTCGCCAGCGTCGTCTTCATTTGCATTAAATGAGGCGATTTTTATTTTCGACTTTGTATTTGCAATTTATTTTTCATTTAATTTTTAATTTAGTTTAATTTTTAATTTGTAATTTACACTTTATTTGTTTATTCATTTTTAATTTTCATTCGTCTTCAATTACATTATTTTAAGTTTTAATTTAATTTCATTTTCATTCGTCTTCATTTGTATTAAATTACATTTTTTTATTTATATTTTAATATATTTTATTGTAATTAATTTTCAATTTAATTCGTAATTTTTAATTTTATTAACACTTGCATTATTAATATTATACATTTGCGCACTAGTTTTTTTTTTAATTTTTATATTCCTTTCTTTGCTTTTCTTTTCTCTTTTGTTATTACTTCGTTGTTGTTTTTGTTTTTAACTGTATCACTGTGCAGGAAGAAGAAGAAGAGGCAAAAGCAGAGCAACAATGTTAAGGGCAGGCAGCAAAAAAAATAAGAAAAAATGCGCTTTTTGCGTGGGCGCCGCTTGTACAGCTGTTGATGTAGGTTAGTTTGACACAAAAGAGAGAAAGAGAGGGAGAGAGAAAACGAGAGAGAGAGATAGAGAGCAGCGAGTAGAAATAAGAGTGTAATGGATGCAGAGCTGCTCTGCTGCCAATGCTGACTGCGACGCAAACGTCGTTTTATCTTTTTTTTAGTCTGTCGCCCTAGTGACTGCTGTAATCTTTTTTCATTCTTTTTTGCCTAGCTGCTGCTTGTGGGTGGAATTATTTATGCTACAAAATGTTGTTGTTATTGTTTTTATCATAGCTGTTGTTGTTGTCCCTTTAGTCAGTCAAAGGCATTATATGATTACTTATTAGTGTATTTGCATTTTAGCGCAGCCCACTCAACAAACAAATAAAAAATAAGTCAAATAAGAAAAATAAAAGAACAAATCAAATAAGATATATGCATGATTTATTATAGCGAAACACAATCTACTCAATGTCTGGTCAACCAATTTACAAAATAGATAATATATTCCCCCAATAGCATACAAAATAAGTATTATATTTCGATGTATTTCTTTATTCCAACTAGTGCACTATTTTGAAAATATAATATAAATATATTATTATATAACAAATAATTTATATGTCCTTTGAACCACTGTAATTATATGGCAATATTTAAATGAAGTGACAACTGCTTAAAACCCCCATTAAGATATTTAAGATATTTATTATAAAAAAAGAATAATAATATACAAATGTATAAAATAACTATAAATATACTTCGAACTGTAATTGATACGCTAAAACTTAAATTGATTGGCGAATACTTAAAAAAAAAAGTTCAAAGCTCCATTATTTATTTTACTTTTAGTTTTCATGTTGCTAATTTGAATTTGAATTAATGACAAAATATATAAAATAAATATCAAGTAAAATTAATAAATATAAATAAATTGTAAATATAAGACACATTATTAATAAAAATAAATCACAGATAAGTAAATAAATGCCTTGATCCACTGTATTTGGTATGCTTATGTGCTGCCTACTGTTGCTACGCTTGTTGTTGCAAGTACTCGTAGTGGCAGCAATTTTATATGCCCTCAGTTAGGACATTACAGTTGTTGTTTTTGTTGTTCCTATTCCTATATTCCATTCCATGCTATTCTTTTCAGTTCGGTTCCTTTCGAGTCATTTCCATGACACTCATTATTTACCTACATATTCTATTTGAGGCAGTTCTTGTTGTTGTTGTTGTAACTTTGCGTGACTCTAAACACTGGTCACTTTGGACATTAGCAACACAGTTTTTTGCTGTTGATATTTTTCTTCGCTTTTCTCTTTCTGTTTTTTGCGGGAGTTGAACGCATTTCAAACACACACAGACACACACCCACACACAGATCATGCACGTGTTTTGCCCTTGTGTATATTTGTGTAGGTGTGTGTGTGTGTGTGTTTTGGATGATTTCATTCATATATGTTTCATTCCGTTAAATGCGAAAAACTGAAACTGCTCACACACGGCGTATGAGTAATATTTGATGACAAAGCCAGTCCTGCTAAACTTTATTTTACTTTCCATCGATAAAAAAAAACAAATTAAGTGAAAAAAAATCAAGAATATAAGTATAAAGTCAATTTTAAATTAAATGAGTTAATTAGAAGAATGTAACAAATAAATAAATAAAGAATTAAAAATAAAATACAAATAATGAGATATGTATTTATCAAATATAGAACAATTAAATTAAAATAAATTGCTTTATTAAAACTTAAAGTTAAACTAATAATAAAAATTGTTTTGAGAAAGAAAGCATGTCTTTTTGTTTTTTTTTTTGTAGAATACCAGAAAATTAAAGCCAATGCTTAAAGTCATACAGTTGTTGTCAAAGTAATAGCACCACACGCACAAAAAAAATGGCACCATTTGCTTACCAATTAAATAATTACTTATATAATATATATTTTTAAAAATTTAAAAAAATAGATTTGAAAAGGTGCAAAACTAATGCTTTGTTTTTTCTAATTCAAAAGAAAAAATTACAAGTGTTTCTATTTTTTCGCAGCTGTAATGAAAAGATACTCAACACTTTCGCTCTCTTTCTCGCTCTTCAGATTTTTTAAACTCCAAATATTTGGCATACTTAAGGTTAATAGTAAACAATATGTATGTATATGTATATATATATATATATATATATATATATATATATATATATATTTGCAATGAAAATAACAGCTCAGGCCCACGCCACGCCTCTACGCCACGCACTACAAAAAAAAAAAAAACTTGTAAAATTAGTAAGAAAAAACGACACACATTTTCTATATGGTAGGACAAAAAAAAAGGACCTGTGGGAAAAATAGAAAAATAGGAAAATAAAACTAACTTTTGACAGTTGACACGAGGCTGCCCCGCACATTGTTAATGCAGCACGCACCTCCGCCAACAAATTTGTTGCTGCTGCTATTTATCTATATTATATATATATATATATAAATGTATATATATATGTGTATATATATTTGTTGCAGTTTCACTTGAGATTATTATTTATTTGATTTGATTTTTTTGTTATTATTTCTGATTTTGTGGCGATTACAGCAGCAGCATTTTATATTTTTTGCTGGCTGGTCTTTTGCACACTCGCGCACACAGACATAGACAAACACTCTCACTCGCACACACACGCACTCACACACGCACGCACGCACGCACACACTAAACACAACACAACAACAACAATCGAGAGTCGAGAAGCGCGACACGCTGTGGCCCTGACGTGCCTCTCGGAGTGTTTGTCCAAAACTGACTCCAATCAGCCATCTGCCGCTGCCGCTGCCGCTGCTGCTGCTGCTGCTGCTGCTGCTCCTGTTTTTGTTAGTGTGTGCCAGCGTGTGGGTGTTTTGATGTGTGGGTGGCTCCTTGCCGCCGACTGCGCAGCACTGCCAACGCCGCCGACGCTGGCTGCGCTGAGAACTTTTCGCATATGCGCATTAACAGTGACTGCAAAAGAAAAAAAAAAACGAGAAAAAATTAGCACTCGTTATTCAGCTTTGAGCTGCTTGGTTTGGCATTATACACTCGTCATATAGTGCTAAGTGCACTGCTTGCCAATAGGTGAGACAACAACCAATGCTCGTTTAGCCGTAAATATAAATATTTAAATTATTATGTCGACATATTGATAATGCATTAAATAAATATAAATTAATAAAATTAATATTAAATTAATATATAGAAAAGCTAATACAACAACCAATGTGCAGCTGCTCATTGCGAGCAGTGCTACCCATTTAGCCGTAAATATATATTATGTCGTCATATTAATAATGTATTAAATAAATATAGAACAATAAAAAATATTAAATGTAAATATACAATAGATTATATAATCAGCTCATTTAGTCTTACATATATATGTAGTTTTTTATTGCTATTTTGTAAAATTGGCATTAATATTTGCATTAACTTAGTATAATAAGTATAATAAATTAAATATATTCTTGATCAGCATCAACACCGAAAGTCATATATAAATAACTAAGTTGTAATTTAAAAGCCAAACCAATATCAAAACGGTACTGCTTGATTACAGTTGCTGGCTGCCATTGCACTGCTTGGATGGTTAAGCTCCCCGTTAGCTGGGACAACAACCATTTTGCATTGGCAGCAGTGCTGCTCATTTAGCCATAAATATACAGTTTCAATTTTCTTCGAAACTGTTTTGATTATTAAGAAATAGATTTTTGAAAAGTACAAATACAAAATTTTGAAATAAATTCCGAAATAAGTAATAATTACTGGCTCGTCTTTTCGTTTCCCTGAAAGACTAAAGTTTTACCAGAAATTTGGCAATAGAATAATAGTAATAAAAACTTAAATAATTGTTTTTTATTTAGCATTTACATTTTTATATAGAAATGTTACAAAACATTAATTTGACAAGGTAAGAATAGTAATATGAAACGCTGACATCGGACTCCAGAGTGCACAACAAAGACAATTGCTGTTGAATGCAACAAGTGCTTGGAGGTGCCCCACGCTGCACCCCAGCGATTGTGATGAGCATTCCAGTCTTAAGAAATCAGGATAGACACTTAAAGTCTTATAATGGTCGACTACTTCGCCTTGGTCACTTAAAACTAGAACTGATGATTTGACTCAACTATTGTCAAGTGCTGCGTGCAATCAGGGCTCATCTTGGATCATCTGCTGTTGTTGTCGATGTTGTTGCTACATGTTTCACTGCTGATGCTGCTGCCCAAGTTGCTGCAGGAGCTGAAGAGCCGTTGAAAGTCTGGCGGGATCAGCATATAACAAATGATCACTGCGTATCGGTGCCGGCAGCCCTACCAGCATCCAAGGACTCTAAGGACTCCAACTCTGAATAGCGTAGATTCAAGTCTGGCCAGCTCATTTTTGTGGCGATCAGCTCAGTATTTTCCAGGGATGGATGAAGTCCCCAGATCTGCCTTCAACTGAAACAAATTAAATGGAAATTAAATAATTTGTAGAAAACAATTTCTGAATTAATAAATGAATGTAGCATATAACCTTGTATTGGACGAGCTGATGTTCCTGTAGCTTACAAGAAGTGTTGCACGTGCTGGTTCCGGCTGTATGATCGGTAGATGGTCGGGGTTCCTTATAGGTTCTTGTGCTACTTGCTCGCTGTGCTTAATACTAATTAAAAAAAAATATCACGTGCTGCTGTCGTTCGAATTATATTACCTGGAAGGGGGAAGAGAGGAAAAAGGAATTGCACCAGTCTCATAAATTGAAGATGGAGGCGACACTCCTTGGTTGTCGTCGTCTGAGCTGGGCTGATGTAGTTGCCACAGCAGATGCCCACCCTACCATGATCATCAAGCACCTAGGCATAAACATTTTTGATGATCCCTAAGATAACGACTACTTAATTCATCGTCTATTCAGCGCGCGTTGCATGACTCCCAAGAAAAAAAATTTAGTAATTCATTTTAACAATACTCTATTGACAAAAATATATTTAGTTGCATTTCAGATTAGGGTTAATTAATTTCAGGTTCATAATATGTACTTTTTTCCTAGGGCTTATATAATATTTGCTAATTATAAATTTAATGGTACTAGTACTACCAAAAATTATTATGGACGCTTTCTATAGCTAAGATAATTAATAATTTTTTTTTTCTTCTTAATTATGGGAATTTTTAATTTTTATATATATAAAATTTTTTTTTTTTTGTTATTTATAGATTCATTTGCCATACTAAGCTATTTACTTATATATACTAGAATATAATTGTATTTACTTAAATTTACTTTACTTTAGTTTTCATTTCAATTCGAAGAACAAAAAAAAATGAAATCACAAGAATATTTCCACCATAAGTAGTAATACGGCATGTAAAATTTATTAATTCATTTACGTATATAAATTATTAATTTAATTTTATTTTTCAATTATTATTTATTTATGAAATATCATATTTCAATATTAGGGGTGTTTATACATTTATTTATTCTTTTTTTTTTTTTATATATTCATAATTCATAATTTATATTTTATTTTTATACGTTTTTTCTTTTTCGTTGGTATGTTGGACTTATGCAACATTTATTTGGGAGTAAAATTGTTTAAGTTTTTTTTTTTATTTGCATACCTCTACAGAGAATTTGATATTAAAGTTGTAGCATACTTCTAGCCTGAGCTTTAACTTTAATAAGCTGCACAAAAGCTCACTCATTTTAATGCGCCGAACATTCAGGGAACCAATTTCCGCTCAACATAACGGTGACCCCAAATTGAGTGAGTTTTAATTTTTTTTTTCTTTATTTCTCTCGACAAAAATTGAGAGTTTTGCACGTGCACTTTTACATGGATTCCAATCTTAACTCATTTTAATATCAAATTCTTGCTGCTCACCAAAAAAAATAAAATTTAAATAAAAAAATCGAAAATTGCACTTACATGTATATCCTCCACGTCCAAAAGATCTTTTGCAGGCGGGGCATTTGCTGGCTTAATGAGTGGGATTGAGGTGTATATATTAAAATATTATTTAAATTTTATTTGGCGAGATTATTATGTCCATGATTTTTCTTTTTCTTTTAACTTTATTTTACTTTGGATTTTATTTTTACGCTTTATTTGATTTCTATGTTTTATGCATTTTTTTTCATTTTTAATTAATTTTTCTTGTTTTATGTCTTATGCAAAAAAAATCTTGCACGCCAGATTATTGCTTGTGATTTCACTTTAACTTAATTTATATATTTATAATTGGCACACAATTTTTTTTTTTTCATTATTAACAACAAAAAAAAATCCAAAGAACCATATTTAAATTAATTATTCACTATTGTTGAATTGAAGGATTTGAGATTTGAAGTTAAGCCTTCGTCTCCTCCAGTCCAATATACTGCTGCGGGGTCGGTGCCGTGGTGCCGAAATGAATGTGGTACAGGCAACTCCAAAAGCTAGATCAGTCGTCAGTGGCGCAGCTCTCCTGGTTTTTTGTTAATTTTTCGGTGTTCCGCTGCGGGTCCAGGTTCGGGTCGGCTCGGAACTCATATTTTATATTTTATTTTTATTTGATTTTCTGGCCGACTATAAAATCAATTTGAATTGTTTTATAATTTTATTTGTGTCTTGGGCTCAGTTTTAGTTTTGATTTTTACGAAATAATTTTCACATGAGATTAATTTGTAATAAAAAATGTTCTCCTTTTGTTGGGTAATCATAGCCTAGCTCACCACGAATGTTCTTTTGGTGGCTATTATTAATTAGTCGGTTTATGGCTAGTACAATTGTTAATAAACAAAAATTTTCAGGTAGAAAAAAAAATTTTCTTCGCGCACAAGTGTCCATCTTGGATTTTGTTTTTGTTTTTCCATACAAATTTTGCGCGACGAGACTTGGCGAAACTACATCTTCGCGGGCAGCACTCGAGCAAAAACCTGACGGCACAACTGTCCTCTTCAGCAGACTTTTTCCAACTCTCCTCATGGCAAAACCATTATCTTCGGCAGACCGAACTCCAGAGAGTCTCCACCAGACTTATGGATCGGCGTTTCCCGAGAAGGGCTTGAGATTGTATCACTTAATCTCCTAGAGGGCGTAATCAAAAGCTCGGCTTAGTATGAAAACCAAAGCATACTTTTAGGCATGCCAAGCAAGCGCACTACATTTTCCCCCCCACTAAAATCACGCTTGGGGTGGAACACAACGAGCGGGATTCACGCTTGCAGACTAACGCATTATTGCTTAATGTCTTTTGCATGAAATTTGCCTATAAGTCTTCCGTTAGTATCTTCCAGCTCGTAGTAAACATTACCTAATTTCCTACGGATTCGGGCTTTGACGAAGCTTGGGGCTAGTTTGGAGCTGTAACCCTTCGCAAAGTTGCTTTGTTGGAAGTTGCGCCTATAAACCTCTTGACCGACTTTGAATGTCACATCTCTGGTTCGCAAGTTGTAAGCCTTTTCATTTCGAGCGTGCTGAGATTGCATAGAGTCTTTCGCCTTACTACGCAAGAGATCAAAAGAGTCTTCTCGATTAAATTCTATGCTGCGATCATCTAGCATGCCTAGAGTTCGCAATAATTTATAGCTACTGCCATTTGTGACCATATGTTGTCCAAATGTCAATTTGTAGGGGCTTGTGTTTATTGCTAAATGAAAGCTCGAGCGAGAGTGCACAGCTTATGGAACTCAATTTTTCATCCCAGTTACTATGGCTTGGGTCCACATATGCTCTGATGGCTGAAAGCACAGATCGGTTGACCCTCTCTGAAGCATTAGCCTGAGGAGAATAATACGCGGTATATGTATGAAAAACGTTATATTTGTCTAGCAGGGAGTTAAAGCACTTAGATTTAAACTGAACTCCGTTGTCAGACACTATGGTTTCGGGTACTCCGAAGCAGTGGAAGAGATCTTCTTCCAGGTAACGGTTGATCGCTTCAGCCGTACATTTTCGGACCGGCTTCAAAAATGGAAATTTTGACATATGGTCTAGTACTACAAAAATGCCTATATTTCCAGATTTGCTGCGTGGATAGGGTCCAAGAAAATCAACAAATAACTTCTGAAAGAACCGCAGTGGTTGGCCAGTATGTCCCATTCTAGGTTTTAATGTCTGATTGGGATGCTTCGTGGCCTTACAAATGTGGCAAGCATTTATATAGTTTTTAACATCGGTTACCATGTTGGGCCAGTAGTAATACCTTCTGAGTCTTTCCAAAGTTTTGTTTATTCCACCATGCGCATGCAAGGGATCATCATGAGCTGCTTTAAGAGCCGATAATATTAGTGGCTGTGGCACCCAAAGTTTCCAGCATAAATCATCTGCAACCTTGGATTCTGCCGCATGCTCTGATCGACGGTAAATATATTCGTTTTCAATCTTTAGGCTTGGCAAGGAAGATTGGGTTGTGCGAATCTTGTTCTTCATGGACTCGTAGGCTGTGGACTTAAATTCTGGTGACTCTAAGTCGACCATTAGGGAAGACAAATCTTCCGTATATGTACGGGAAAGAGCATCGGGAACTATATTTTGGATGCCCTTTTTGTGCTGTATCTTGAATTTAAACCCTTGCAATTTAAGAGACCAACGGGCTAGCCGTGAACTAAGATCCACTTGGCTCATGAGCCATTTTAAGGATGCATGATCCGTGATCACCGTAAACTCTTGACCTTCTATATAGGCCCTAAATTTTTTTACGGCCAAGACAGCTGCATAGCACTCCTTCTCAGTGACTGTATACTGCCTTTGGCATCGATTAAGTTTCCTGGACATAAATGCGATCGGCCATCGTCACCCTCGCTATTGGTCTGCATCAGCACCGCTCCAACCCCAGTGTGACTGGCATCACAATGTAGGGAAAAAGGCTCCGCAAAGTTCGGGCTATGCAATACAGGAGCCGAACACATGTGATCCTTTAAGGATTCGAATGCATGTTGGGCTTCCTCAGTCCATTCAAACTTTCTTTTTGACTTGAGAGTATCGGACAATGGAGATGAAATTGAAGCATAATTTCTGATAAATTTATGATACCATCCAGTCATGCCAAGGAACCTACGCACTTGTTTTACTGAACGTGGAATTGGAAAGTCCCTTACTGCTGATATTTTGTCTGGATCGGTACTGATAGTACCATTGCCAATTACATGCCCCAAATACTTAACTTCCCGTCGGCAAAATTTACTTTTCTCGACGTTAAGGGTAAGATTAGCACGAGACATATGTGACGCAACTATTGACAGGACTTCGAGATGGCGATCGAATGAATCTGAAATAATCAGTAAGTCGTCTAAGTAAATAAAGACTTCGTTGCGCAAATGCGCTGGAACTATTTTGTCCATTAGTCTGGACATAGACTGAGGAGCATTAGTAAGCCCAAAGGGCATGACAACGAACTCATATAGAGGACGCCCAGGAACTGTGAAAGCGGTCTTGTCGCGAGAATTTTGGTCGAGAGGTATTTGCCAAAAGGCATCCTTAAGGTCAAGGCTCGTAATAAACTCTGCTTTCGGCAATCTGCTTAAAATCCCATCGATCAATGGCATAGGGTACGCATCTTTCACGGTTACTTCGTTAACCTTTCTGCTATCGATGCATAACCTTACCTTTCCGGGCTTTTTCACTAAAACGACTGGGGACGACCAGGAGCTGTTTGATTCCTGAATAACTCCTAGTTGCAACATCCGATCTAGTTCCTCGTACATTAGCTTCTCAGTAGCAGGTGATACTGCATAGTGACGCTGTTTTATAGGTTTAGCGTCGGCTACATCAATCACATGTGATATTATTTGTTGTTCTACCCAATCCTTTCTTTGAAAATGATGGGAACAACTTTATTGTTTCTTGCAGAAGTTTTTGTTGTTTTGGAGTCAATTCTCGCATTGTGGGATCATTTAATGACGAGATATTTAGGCTCTGTGTCATTAAGTGTAAAGGTAGTAGATCAAAAACTGTCCAAAAGTCAATTCCAAGGTAAAGCTCTGCAGCTAGAGAAGGAACTAGATAAAACGTTAAATTCTTAGTCTCTCCCCTGTAAGTTACTTCTGCAAATACTTTGCCAACAATGTTTTGACCTTTTCCGTCAGCCGTCTTTACTTTGGCGTTCATTGCTTTATAATTTAGATCCCCAAGAAGGAGTTCAGAAGCAAAACTACCCCCGATACAGCTGATTGAAGCTCCAGTGTCCATTAGTCCCACTACGGTTTTACCCAGCAACACCACCTGGGCATGAGGGCGTAAATCATTAGGTATGGCGATTATTGAAGATAACAGCAATTTTTTCTCTACACGACATAGATTTTTAAAATCATTTCTACGGCGTTTAGAACGGTTTTTCTGTAAGTCCGGTAATTCAACATGATTGTTGGAAAGTAAGTCTGGTTGGATGGATTGATCTGAGGCTGGGAACGACATGGTTAGTCGGTATTGGTCGCTTTGCTGACCAATTGTTTGCGTACACCCCTCTGCGGTGTACGGGCGTGATAGTTTTTTGAAACACTTGCACTGCAGTTCCTACAACTAGGTTTGTAAGTATCTGCTTTTCCGCAACCATAACAAAATACCTTTCGTTGCGCCATACACTCTTGGTAACGGTGACCTTTTTCAGCGCAATTCCAGCATGACAAGTCTACCGCCGATAAGTCATACTGCATATCGGATACAGTTTCATCGTCAGAGACCATTTCAGGTTCGGTTTCAGAAATAGCATTTACCAGTCGTCGAGGAACAACTGATTGCTTTGCTTTTAAAACTGATTGCATGAATATTTCTCGAGTCCGAACTAAGTGACGCAATTCCTTCACAGAGTTAGCAGGTTCATACAATATCTCATGCTGAATGTCGGCCAACAGGTTGGCTCTTAAGGTTTCAACCAAAGACTTTTCAGACATGGGTTCGGACAGCCTATCTGCTAATGCAGCTATAATCCCATAAAAATCGTCAAATGATTCATTTGATCTTTGCTTACGATGTTCTATTTCGGTTCTTATATTCCTGTCCGTCCGGTCGTCCTTAAATTGACCACGAAGGGCAGCGCACAGGTCTGACCAATAAACTTCTCGAACACTTTTATGGTAGCGCCAGTACCATTCGCTAGCGCTGCCATCAAACAAGTTACTCGCATATCTAGCCGTCAACTCGAAATTGCCATCCAATGTTTGCTTTGTTAAGGCTTCTACGCGATATATAAAATCTTCTATGGACATGGTGGCCTTGCCGGTAAACCTTATTTTCCAGTTAGACATTATCTGACTTATCCGATCTGGACGAATGTCAGAACCTAATCTACCATTAAACAGGTGTTATTGCTGCTGCCGAATGCGACCTATCACCACCAGAATGAAGAGAGTTTTCGAAATGTGGTGCCTGATTGGTTGCAGCAGCATTCCTTGCTGTCTGATTTTGAGCGGGCCCTGAGTTCGATGCCATTGACGAGGGCACACGAAGAAACTGCTCTAGCGTTTGATTCTCTACTTCCGACAGTGGACGCACGTGAGGAGGAGTTACATTTGCTAAATTGGCAGTTGGACTAACTCTAAGGCCTTCTGAAAGGGCTTGGACCAACCTGTTTGTTTGGTCGGCCAAACTGGTGGCAATGAGTCGGGATTGCTCCATCATAGCCACTCTTATAGTTTCAGCCATCGATTGTTGTATCGATTCCATTGTTGGTACCTCTTGCTGCATAGTTGTTGAACCCTGTGACAAATTAATATCTTCAGAGTTGCGCATTTCGACTTGATCGGGACTTGGAATCCGTTTGGCTTGAGCTCTGGTCTGAAGGGACTGAAATGTTGAAGGGTCTTCTTGGATTTGAGGTAGATGGTCCAGCAGGATTAAGATTCTCTGTTGAAGCCGAAGTTAGAAGTGTCAGGCTCTGATTGCAAATTGGGCACACTTTCTTTTTGCCAGCTTTGGAATTAAAACAAGATCTATGAAAGTAATGTCCACAGGAGGTTGCTAATAACTGACCTTGGTATACGATTATATCAGAGCAAATGAAACAATGTTTGCCTGTGTTACTAATTCGGGTCAGATCTTCAGTGCTATGAGAAAGAACCATTTCGATAAATGACTTGGGAAAATTTGATTAACTATGTCTAGTCAATCACGGTTTAATCAATACACCTAATAGACAAAAAAAAAATATGTAAGAAAAAAAATTATTCGATATCACGATTTCGATAATAATATGGGAGTCATGCAACTGACTGTAAACTAGGATAGAGTTTTACTTTAATTCTATAATGAGATGCAAAAGGAAGGGAATTATAAGGAGAATCAGGAACTATCTTTAATTTCACGGCGGATTCGCAATTGAGATATGCTTAATCCTCATCCAGCGAAATTCCTAAGAGCTTCTGAAATGGATATAAGGCAAAAAGGGGACTTCGGTATCTGCATAAAACAGTCGTACCAGTAGTGCTCAACTTATACCAAAAAGAAATTATAGGGGATGGCTGCAGCTCAATACTCCGCAAATCCAATAAACAACCTATAAACCTTCGGGGTAATAAGTAAGCAAGGAGGAAGATGTATAGACTCATATTTGACAACGGAGTTATATCCAATAAAAGTTATAACACATCCAGTAAGTCAAAGTCTATAACCAGGAGCTATTGAAATTAGAATACTAGGCCATGCAATCTATTGAATTGTCTTGGATCCATAGTATATTCCAATAACAAGGACAAAGGAATTAATTAAGAGAAGGATGGGTGCTAAAGTAATAATTCGAACGTTAAGTGTCAGGTGTTTTGACACAAAGTCTTTTAATTGAAGTTTAGTCAGTTCGGTTCGTTCCGAGGCCTCCATCGGGGCCTTGTGTGGTTCGGGGCCTTCGGGCCCCACGTTGGGCGCCATTTTTAATTTAATATTAATGTAGCATATAACCTTGTATTGGACGAGCTGATGTTCCTGTAGCTTACAAGAAGTGTTGCACGTGCTGGTTCCCGGCTGTATGATCGGTAGATGGTCGGGGTTCCTTATAGGTTCTTGTGCTACTTGCTCGCTGTGCTTAATACTAATTAAAAAAAAATATCACGTGCTGCTGTCGTTCGAATTATATTACCTGGAAGGGGGAAGAGAGGAAAAAGGAATTGCACCAGTCTCATAAATTGAAGATGGAGGCGACACTCCTTGGTTGTCGTCGTCTGAGCTGGGCTGATGTAGTTGCCACAGCAGATGCCCACCCTACCAAGATCATCAGGCACCTAGGCATAAACATTTTTGATGATCCCTAAGATAACGACTACTTAATTCATCGTCTATTCAGCGCGCGTTGCATGACTCCCAAGGAAAAAAAATTTAGTAATTCATTTTAACAATACTCTATTGACAAAAATATATTTAGTTGCATTTTTGATTTGGGGATAATTAATTTTAGTTTTATAACATGTACTTTTTTTATAGGGATTATATAATATTCGCTAATTATAAATTTAATGGTACTAGTACTACCAAAAATTATTATGGACGCTTTCTATAGCTAAGATAATTAATAATTTTTTTTTCTTCTTAATTATGGGAATTTTTAATTTTTATATATATACATTTTTTTTTTTTGTTATTTATAGATTCATTTGCCATACTAAGCTATTTATACTTATATATACTAGAATATAATTGTATTTACTTAAATTTACTTTACTTTAGTTTTCATTTCAATTCGAAGAACAAAAAAAAATGAAATCACAAGAATATTTCCACCATAAGTAGTAATACGGCATGTAAAATTTATTAATTCATTTACGTATATAAATTATTAATTTAATTTTATTTTTCAATTATTATTTATTTATGAAATATCATATTTCAATATTAGGGGTGTTATACATTTATTTATTATTATTTTTTTTTTTTTTTATATTCATAATTCATAATTTATATTTTATTTTTATACGTTTTTTCTTTTTCGTTGGTATGTTGGACTTATGCAACATTTATTTGGGAGTAAAATTGTTTAAGTTTTTTTTTTTTATTTGCATACCTCTACAGAGAATTTGATATTAAAGTTGTAGCATACTTCTAGCCTGAGCTTTAACTTTAATAAGCTGCACAAAAGCTCACTCATTTTAATGCGCCGAACATTCAGGGAACCAATTTCCGCTCAACATAACGGTGACCCCAAATTGAGTGAGTTTTAATTTTTTTTTTTTTTCTTTATTTCTCTCGACAAAAATTGAGAGTTTTGCACGTGCACTTTTACATGGATTCCAATCTTAACTCATTTTAATATCAAATTCTTGCTGCTCACCAAAAAAAATAAAATTTAAATAAAAAAATCGAAAATTGCACTTACATGTATATCCTCCACGTCCAAAAGATCTTTTGCAGGCGGGGCACTTGCTGGCTTAATGAGTGGGATTGAGGTGTATATATTAAAATATTATTTAAATTTTATTTGGCGAGATTATTATGTCCATGATTTTTCTTTTTCTTTTAACTTTATTTTACTTTGGATTTTATTTTTACGCTTTATTTGATTTCTATGTTTTATGCATTTTTTTTCATTTTTAATTAATTTTTCTTGTTTTATGTCTTATGCAAAAAAAATCTTGCACGCCAGATTATTGCTTGTGATTTCACTTTAACTTAATTTATATATTTATAATTGGCACACAATTTTTTTTTTTCATTATTAACAACAAAAAAAAATCCAAAGAACCATATTTAAATTAATTATTCACTATTGTTGAATTGAAGGATTTGAGATTTGAAGTTAAGCCTTCGTCTCCTCCAGTCCAATATACTGCTGCGGGGTCGGTGCCGTGGTGCCAAAATGAATGTGGTACAGGCAACTCCAAAAGCTAGATCAGTCGTCTGTGGCGCAGCTCTCCTGGTTTTTGGTTAATTTTTCGGTGTTCCGCTGCGGGTCCAGGTTCGGGTCGGCTCGGAACTCATATTTTATTTTTATTTTTATTTGATTTTCTGGCCGACTATAAAATCAATTTGAATTGTTTTATAATTTTATTTGTGTCTTGGGCTCAGTTTTAGTTTTGATTTTTACGAAATAATTTTCACATGAGATTAATTTGTAATAAAAAATGTTCTCCTTTTGTTTGGGTAATCATAGCCTAGCTCACCACGAATGTTCTTTTGGTGGCTATTATTAATTAGTCGGTTTATGGCTAGTACAATTGTTAATCAAAAAAAAATTTTCAGGTAGAAAAAAAATTTTCTTCGCGCACAAGTGTCCATCTTGGATTTTGTTTTTGTTTTTCCATACAAATTTTGCGCGACGAGACTTGGCGAAACTATATCTTCGCGGGCAGCACTCGAGCAAAAACCTCACGGCACAACTGTCCTCTTCAGCAGACTTTTTCCAACTCTCCTCATGGCAAAACCATTATCTTCGGCAGACCGAACTCCAGAGAGTCTCCACCAGACTTATGGATCGGCTTTCCCGAGAAGGGCTTGAGATTGTATCACTTAATCTCCTAGAGGGCGTAATCAAAAGCTCGGCTTAGTATGAAAACCAAAGCATACTTTTAGGCATGCCAAGCAAGCGCACTAAAAATGTTGTAGTTCGATCTTAGTAATACAGTGTCTCGCACCTTATTTTCAGCAGTGCCTAGCAAATATTTCAATTACCTGCCATAAACTCATTATGCATTATTTTTCAAAAATTCCAAAGACCTATGGCAGGTACATATATAAATCACAAAAATGAATATATGATCCTAATAAACTGGGATTTCCCCATCCGCAAGGTCGGGTTTATGTAACAAAGTACCACTATTTATGGTTGCAGCCTTTTTTGAGCAGGTACTTTATGGCCACCTGTGTGCCATAAAACCCGAATTTTTTGACCTAAAGTTGATTTTTTTCGGTATAAATAGACCAATCCTTCATAGTCAGTTTAGTTATATCCTGCATTTCGGGTGCAACCTGCCAACAAGGACTATGGGCAAACGGACTACCATTGAGCAACGGAAACTCATCCTGGAACACTTCGAAAATGGATATTCACATCACCAAATAGCTAAATTGGTCAATCTAAACACCTCAACTGTATTCCACATCATTTGGAGTTTCATGGACGAAAATTGGACAGAGGACAAGGGCGGAATTGCACCAAACCCGATTTTCACCGAGCAGGACGAGCCAAGGATCATCAAGATTTCAAGGGGAAATCTTAAGCTATCGGCTCAAAAACTGACTCAATAGGTGCAGGATGAAATAAGGAAAAAGTTCAATATGGGAACTGTGCTCCAAGTTCTGCGCAACCATGACTTGAAGGCCCAAGTACCACGGAAAAATAAATTTACATGAGCAAGAAACAGAGGGTCTAGGATGACGTTCGTCAAAATCCACTTGGACAAGGATTTGGAGTTCTGGAACACAGTCATATTTGAATATGAGTAAAAATTCAACATTTTTTGCCAGGACGGATGGAATTATATGTGGCGACAACCCAATACTGAGGTGGTCCCCAAACAATTGAAGGCAACAGTCAAGCACGGCGGAGGAAGTGTCATGGTTTGGGCCTGTATCTCGGCAGCCGGTGGCGGAAATTTTGTGATTATTGAAACAACAATGGACAAGAATGTGTACTTTGATATACTAAAGGAAAATTTACTCAAAAGTGCCGAGAAGCTAGAATCCGACGTACTTTCCGGATCTACCAGGACAAAAACCCCAAGCATAAGTCCGGAATAGTACAGTCCTGGCTTAGATCGAAGTGTCCCCACATCATAATTCCACCGGCCCAGTCTCCAGACTTAAATGTTATTGAAAATTTGTGGGCTCTGCTGGAAAATAACATCCGGAAACACAACATATCCTGCAAACAGGATCTCCAAAATGCTCTGCAGGAGGAGTGGAGCAGGATCAGTCCAGAAACTACACGGAAGATGGTGTCTTCCATGAAAAATAGGTTAAGCGAAGTTGTTAAGGCTAAAGGATATCATACTAAGTATTAACATCCTTATTTAAGCTTTTATACGCCAAATATGTAACTTTTTTTAAGACTGCTCAAAATAGGCTGTTAAACGTTTTTGGTTATGTTTCCAGATTTTGACTAATTTTAATTAATTCATTAATATTTTAGTAAAAACGAAAGGTTATTTTTCAAATGTGATATAACATTAAACAAACTGGCATTTAAACATTTTGAATTTGTTTCCTTGTTTAAACTTTATAGCACTTTAAATTTGTTGTTAGACACTGCTGAAAATAGGGTGTGAGACACTGTATATATTCCAAGTTTGGTAACTATAGTAATGAACGGCCACACTTTTATTTAATACCAACTTGTAAGAAAAATTTTGTGCGATAACTGACTATCGATATGCAACACTACACTTTGAGAAGTGAAGTGTCATCCCCTTCAGTTCTCCTCTGTGAAAAAGTGAAAAAGTGAAAAAGAAAGAAGAAACCAATTGGATTATTGAAAAAATATAATCAAAAAAAAAAAGAAAGGTTGGAGAAACTATATTCATTTATTGCTCATTTAACATTTTCGCCAAATCAAATATTTATTTCACACATTGTTTAAATATACATACATATATGCAATATATATATATATATACATATATAGCCGGCAATCTGCCTGTCTGCATTACAATAAAAAAATATATAAATTACTCATATTATATACAGTGGCTTGCAGCCCCAATCTCCCAGTGTCAAGCAACAAATTTAAAGTGCTATAAAGTTTAAACAAGGAAACAAATTCAAAATGTTTAAATGCCAATTTGTTTAATGTTATATCACATTTGAAAAGAAACTTTAGTTTTTAATAAAATATTAATTAATTAATTAATATTAGTCAAAACTGTAAAAATCTCAAAAATACAGATCAATGATCAAAGGAAACAGTCTTAAGAAAAGTTAAATATTTGGCGTATAAAAGCTTAAATAAGGATGTTAATACTTAGTATGATATCCTTTAGCCTTGACAACTTCCCTTAACCTATTATTCATGGAAGATACCAGCTTCCGGGTAGTTTCTGGGCTGATCTTGCTCCACTCCTCCAGCAGAGCATTTTTGAGATCTTGTTTGCTGGATATCTTGTGATTCCGGATGTTATTTTCCAGCAGAACCCACAAATTTTCAAGAACATTTAAATCTGGAGACTGGGCCGGTGGAATTATCACATGGGGGCGGTTCCAGATAAGCCAGGACTGTACTATTCCGGCCTTATGCTTGGGGTCGTTGTCCTGGTAGATCCAGAAAGTACGTCGGATTCCAGCTCCTCGGCACTTTGGAGTAAATTTTCTTTAAGTATATTGAAGTATACATTCCTGTCCATTGTTGTTTCAATAATCACAAAATTTCCGCCACCGGCTGCCGAGATACAGGCCCAAACCATGACACATCCTACGCCATGCTTGACTGTTGCCTTCAATTGTTTGGGGTCCACCTCAGTATTGGGTTGTCGCCACATATAATTCCATCCGTCCTGGCAAAAAATGTTGAATTTGGACTCATATTCAAATATGACTGTGTTCCAGAACTCCAGATCCTTGCCCAAGTGGATTTTGGCGAACGTCATCCTATACCCTGTATTTTTTGCTTTTATAAATTGCTCTTTCCGTGGTACTTGGGCCTTAAAGTCATGGTTGCGCAGAACTTGGAGCACAGTTCCCATACTAAACTTTTTCCTTATTTCATCCTGCACCTATTGAGTCAGTTTTTGAGCCGATAGCTTAAGATTTCCCCTTGAAGAAAGCATCTCCGACCCCATAAAGTATATATATTCTTCATCTTGATCAGCCGGGTCGATATAGCCATGTCCGACTGTTTGTCCGTCTGTCCGTCATTGCGTCTGTCCGTCTGTATGAACACGCGAGTAGATGTTGGTAATTAAATACATTTAGAAATATATCCTTGGGTTATTTTTGTTTATATTTAAAGTTTTAATTTTTCTTGTTTTCCAAGTAGTAATATTGTTCTGTGTGTTTCTCATTTCAGTTTTCATGGAATTCGCAACACGCAAAGAAAAGGTAAAATTAGTTTTTAATTTTTTAATAATAGCTATAATGTTTTTTATTTTAGAAAATGATGTTTATCTGCATCCTATCAATTTTTATGAGAACTGGCTTATCTTTATCCATCTCAACGCAACCAATATGCGGATGCTTGGGATCGGTCATGGGCTCCTTTGACTGTTCGCATGTGGAGAATGTGGACTTTGAGTGCTTGTCGAGGCAGAAGCCAATGGAGCTATTGCTAATCGAAAATAATTACACAAGAATGCCGGATGAGTTATTCGAGTACAACTTTAGCAGGACTAAGCAAATTAACCTTTCGCGTAACAAAATAATCCATCTACGAAATGGATTTTCCGAATCTTTGCCAGGCTTGGAGACCTTAATTTTGGACTATAACCAACTGACTGATCCGAATGAGTTCCTCCAAATACCCAAGGGAGTCAAAGTTTCGATTAATCGCAATCATTTTTTATGTGATTGCCATTCGGATTTCGAGATATACACACATCTCAAGGTTTGTAGCGGGAAACCCCAATCAATCCACAGCAAATTTTAATAAACCATTCAATTCATTAACTTAGATCTTAAACGTCATATTGATGTGCACCACCAACGATACGGAGATCCTAAAATCTGTTACATTCATAACCTTATGCAATGAAGTACCCGAAGAGGTGCGTCCCTTCTTTGAAGACAAGCAAAATTGGCTTTGGGTTATTGGTTTTTTGGTTGCATTTTCGGTTGCTTCATGTGTTCAGAAAAAATGCAAGTCCAACAACAACAACCAGCATAAAGAAGAACAACAACAATGAGGGAGATGCGTTTTGACCTTTGAGAGAAGAAGTTGAGAGAGCTGCGACGCGAGTGGAAACTGCGCTCGATACCCCAACTACATAATACATTGCATAAAGTTCTTCTTCTTAATAAACAACAAAAATGTAAAATTAGCAATTATTATAGATACTATTTAAATATATTTTTCTTTTATTTATGTATTATATGGATTTCAATATTTAATATTTTTATTTCCAAATTATCCTTGAAATTAGATATTTGTGTACCAAAAATGCAACACACGCCTTAATTTTATCTTCCACGTGGAAAACTCTTTCCTTCGTAACTGTGTTGGTACGTGTTATTTCAGCTAATCTATTTTCGGGGATATTCTTTCTTAGCTTTGATATTTTCTCCGTGCTGTGCCGAATCTTTGTTTAGTTTCTCTTCTATTCGAGCTGATTAATTTGATTACCAAACAAAAGGCTGCATGTGCCACGTGGTACACGTAAAATGTGCTGATTTCACACAACGGGTGAAGAATATATATTCGGCAATAAGTCGGGCTTAAAATGGTGTTGTGCTCTTAAGCTGAAACGATCTGCCGAGTGTGCTTTGCCTCTGGAACCAAATTTATTGTCCCCGGTTCTGTCATTGCCCCCTGCACCGCTAACACCTACTGTTTATAATAGTCAGCAGTATATACAGTTCATTTCTCCTGCACCACCTGCAATGAACAGTAGTGGCTCTATTGCATCACAGTCCATAATGTCCGCTTCGCCTCCCCCAGCTCTTTCTAGCCGTGCTCTTAAGTTTCTTGTAGCGGTGGCACCTAGAAAACAAATTTGTATTTCGCGTATTGTCCTTGATATATCATTGGATGACATTAAAGCCTATATACAGGCAAAGGTGACATCTACTGGTATATTAGTTGAAAATTTTAAATTTAACTACAAAAGAGAAATTTCCGCTTTTAAAATAAGTGTTTCGGCAGAGGTGTTTGCCACAATTTGCTGTGCTAATTTCTGGCCGAAGGGCTTACTAATAAAAGAGTATACAACTAAAAAACGTATTCGGCCTTCTGTCACATTGCATCATAATTCCTTTGAATTTGATATTCTAATATTTACCGAAACTTGGTTAAACCCTGATATCTCTGATATCTATCACTCATTATTTTCCAATAAATAGACCCCATTTAGATGTGATCGAGTATCACATGTAGGTGGCGGTTGTCTAATTGCTGTCGATTCTGATCTAGCGTCAGATTATTTCTTACCTCCATATGCTTTAGACATTGAATTTAGAAGTATTCAAAGTATTATTAAGTATTAATTAATTAATACTTTTTCATTGTTTATCACTTGTTCAATCAGATGAGTCAATATATCTTAATCATCTATCTGCTAATCAGTACATTTCGTCTATGTTTTCTGATAGAGACTATCTGATTGTATGTGGTGACTTTAATCTTCCAGAAATTATATGATCCGCTCCACCAAATGTACTGGTGCCACTTAGTTGAAATGAATTTATTGATGGGCTCCATTAGTTGTCACTGCCACAAGCTAACCCTATTCGAAACTGTAACGACCGTTTACTAGATTTTATTTTTGTATCTGATCCTACTTGTAGTATTCTTTCTCGCTGTGATCCACATGTCTGTCCTAAAAATCCTTGTCATCCATTGACTCACATTTGGATGATTGCGTTCCCCGCATGAATAATGTAAAGGCTAAAAGGCTTCCCTGGTTTTCCCGGGAATTAGCTAGGTTGAAAAATGTAAAGTCAAGGTATTATAAGAAGTTTAAGCGATCGAGTAATCATTTGGATAACTCTCGATATTTGGTTGCTAGAGCAACTTTTATTTCTCATAATTCGCGTTGCTACAATAATTACCTTCTTCGCTGTAGGCTGCAATTTGCACAGGATCCTAAGCAGTTATATAACTTTGTGAACAGGAAACGCAAATCTTTTTCATTACCTAACTCCCTTTTTTATGAAGATACGAAAGCAAAAGATAATCAGGATTCTGCCAGTTTGGTGAGTACTTTCAATCTACTTATTCCTCTACTATCTTCTGCCCAAATGTACCGTATCCTTATCCTGTAGGATCCTACCAGGTCCTGATAGAGTTACAGGATGTGTACTTAAGTTCTGAGTCTATTTGCAAAACTTAAGTTATGTCTATTGATACTTGTACTATTGCCGCTATTTGGAAGAAATCTTCTCCATAAAAATTCTTCTCCATAAAAATGGCTCACAGTCCGATGTAAAAAACTACAGCGGTATATCCAAATTGTCCGCAATACCTAAGGCATTTGAGAAACTAGTAACTACTCAACTGCAACACTTTTTTGAATTTACTTCACTAGTGTCATTTTATCGTATCACTCCTAATATTGACAGTTACGAGCTCGATGGGATGCCACTTGATAGACGAAATGAAATAAGCAATTAAGGTTTACTACTTAAGCTTAATTTTGATAAGCTGTTCTTGGTTTTATTAAGCGTTGGTCAAAGGAAGTTGATGACCCTTATAAGACCAAGTTACTTTTTACTTCTCTTGTACGTCCAATTCTTGAATATGGATATTTTGTGTGGTCTCCACAAATAGGATTCGTCTTATTAACCCTCCCTCCTTAACTAATCGTCGTGTTATGTTAGGAGTTATGTTTGTAGTAAAATTACTTAAAGGCGAAATCGACTCAGCTGAGTTAATGAGCCAAATAAATTTTTCTGTACCCTCTTCCTTCCCACTTTCTCTCAATCGTTGTACTACTAACTATTCCTTGCATGAACCGTCTCGAGTACTCTGTAATGTTTATAAAAAACTATATCATGTAATCAATTCAGAGTCCTCCATTTCTATAGTTAAAAACTCAAATCTAAAGGTATTATCTAATGATTAACTTTTTCGCATATACAGTGAGCAAAGTCTTATTTCGCACAGTGCCTAGCAAAAATTTTAATTGCCTGCCATAAAGTAATTATGTAATGGCGATCAGCTCAGAATTCTGCAGGGATGGATGAAGTCCCCAGATCCTCCTTCAACTGAAACAAATTAAATGGAAATTAAATAATTTGTAGAAAACAATTTCTGAATTAATATATAAATGAATTAACATAAGCAGGACAAATAAATTAATCATTTTTAGACATAAAACAATTACTTAACAAGAGAGAACGTTGCAGTCGTAACCGACAGCGAAATACTTTGATTTGTGTGTAGCCAATAAATACTGTCGAAGTTTGCCTTTCAGATTAAGAGAGTAACCCGCAGGCTTGATGGTGGTAGGCGTTGAGTCTTTGCATTCCATAAGCCCAGAAGGAGGCATAGTAGATCCATTAGGTCGCAGTCCATTACCCCAGTTATAATAATAATTGATAGATAGTATAAAAGATAGTAACCTCCTTCGAAGTTTGGCAACTGTAGCTATTAAATTGCTGGAGATATGGGCTTCTGGGAATTTTGGAGAAGGGAGTGGGAGTAGCCAAAAAAAAAATGTTGGAGTTCGATCTTAGTAATACATATTCCAAGTTTGGTAACTTCCACTTGGAAAACTCTTTCTAATCACAACAATGCCAACTTGTAAAAAAAATTTTGTGCGATAACTGACTATCGATATGTAACATGGCTAAATTCAGTTTGAGCTTTTCTTATCGATAGGTACTGAAATGCCAGTTCTCATCTGTGAAAAATTGGGATAAAGCAAAGAAGAAACTAATTGGATAATTTGAGAAATTTAATTATGCGAATTAAAAAAATAATGGTAGGACAAACTATGTATATATCGGATGTAGTTATGTGCCTAACATATTTAAATGGCAACCTGTGTTACTGTCAAAATAATGCAAAAATATAGTATGTGCTAAGCGCAAATATGACTCATAGTTGTACTGTCTATTTAATGTAAAATGTAAATTGTTCAAACTAAATTATCCCTTCTTGCGGACTAGTATTGTTATTATCGCGAATAGTTAAAGCAACAATGTTTTACTACATAGTATTGTATGAAATTTGTACATAGAGTCACAACATCGTTCTATGTACATTCTTCGTTAAGTTAACAGATCAGTTTTAAGACACGCCCAAAAACGACTTGCTTATTCAGTCGTTGCTTACATTAATCAGATACAGTCGCGCCGCGCTTATGATAATAATCTAATAAACGTATATAACCTATAGTAACTCCTCGTGTTGTTAATGGTCATGGGCCCGGAATCTCGAACACCAAGCCTGCACCCATAACCTCAAATCTCCAACAACTAGTGATTTTTATGTCATTTGATTGGCCAATAATGCATTTAAAAAGTTATTGTTTTATTTCTGGCTCAACGAGCAATTCTAAATCAATTTTGAGTGGATGTTTTACATCATGGCTGAGACTTTTATATATTCATTTACTAATAAAAGAAATGAAAGTGAATTAATTACTTAAGAAGTGTACCTATAAAATAGTCATTTTTTTGACTGCCTTTATTTTTATACCCTTAACCCATTAAGAATGGGTAAAAACGGTATAATGGTTTTGTGCAAATGTTTGTAACAAGCAGAAGGAAGCATCTCCGACCCCATAAAGTATATATATTCTTGATAACGATCAACAACCGAGTCGATATAGCCATGTCGGTCGGTTTGTCCGTCTGTATGAACACGCGGATCTCAGAGACTCGTGTATCAGGCGCAGATCAAGTTTGCTTTATGTTTATCGAAAACTGCCTTAGTTTCTCAATTATCGATACATTTCGATTTCGGATAGCAATAAATTCCACATTTTAAGAAGCAGAGGTTTCTAATTTATACATAATATGCACATACATATGATTGATCAGTTGCCATTTTCATTTCAAATTTCATTAAGATCGGATAAGAAACACCAAAGTTATAGTCGAAAATATATTTTCACATTGATCTTCTTGCTGTCTGCAGGCGCAAGCATTTTCTGAATGTGTGAGAAAGAGATGGCATGATAATCGTCGCTAGCGTCAATTGATATATATAATGGATATATACAGTGAGCAAAAGCTCATTTCGCACACTGCCTAGCACAAATTTTAATTGCTTGCCATAAAGTAATTATGTAATATTTTTGCAAAGACCCATTGCAGATACATTTATTAACCACCAAAATGAATATATGACCCTGTGGTTTCCCACCTGCTAGGTAGGGTTATGTAAGAAAGTACCTCTATAAAAACAGGATTCCAAAATGCTCTGCTGGAGGAGTGGAGCATGATCAGTCCAGAAACTACCCGGAAGCTGGTATCTTCCATGAATAATAGGTTAAGGGAAGTTGTTAAGGCTAAAGGATATCATACTAAGTATTAACATCCTTATTTAAGCTTTTATACGCCAAATATGTAACTTTTTTTTAAGACCGTGCGAAATAAGACGTTGCATGAATTTTGAATATGTTTTTAGTTTTTGACTATTTTTAATTAATTAATTAGTATTTTAATAAAAACCAAAGTTTTTTTTTCAAATAGGATATAGCACTAAACAAATTGGCATTTAAACATTTTGAATTTGTTCCTTGTTTAAACTTTATAGCACTTTAAAATTTTTGCTAGGCACTGTGCGAAATAGGACTTTGTTCACTGTATTTCAATATATGTATAAGCTTCGCCATTGTAGTAGTAGAACAAAGAAATCGAGTCGTGGAAGCGCAGCGTTAAAGTCGTTGTTTAGTCAAACTAAATAACTCTTGACAACTCTGTTACAAAATTTAAAACCATCGATAGTATCGACTATCGTTTAGTCTAAGCAAGCCTGTTGATCAAGAGGAAGCGCGCACTTTTCGTGTCGGCAAAAATAAAGTGTAAAATAATTAATTAAATCACCGCCCAGACTCTCAGTTTTCATGCTTGCATAAAAAACGCTTTATGCATCCATCATTTTGGCGCCCAACGTGGGGCAGTGTTTTAATAAATTATTGAAAACAATTGGACAATTTCGCATTTCGGCAACTTTCGTTCGTCATTGCAAAATTCGGCTTGCGCGTAAATACAAACATAAACATATATACAAACACACATGTATATATGTAAGTGCATCAACTAATTTGGTTTGAACATTATACTCGGGGAAAGTGTTAAAATCGTTAACTAAACCGATCCCGAAATTCGTCGCAGCAACAACACACACACACACACAACCTAAAATAACGGTTTGTGCGCTGTCTCTATCGCCGTTTTCGCCGTTACGCTTGGCCTTGATCTTATTTTTTCGTCTTCTGCCATTACGTCGCTTCGCTTTTCGCATTTTTTGCACTTCTACTAAAACGGCCAGTGCGCTGCTCGCATTCGTCGCTTCAGTCGCTGCCTTTAGTAGTTTGTCTTAATTTCGTCATTCGCCTGTGTAATAGCTGCAACTGCGATCGATGCCGTTGTAGTTCATATTCGCACACACAAACAAACATCTGTTTTCGTCGTTATTTTGCACGTCAAGCAGAACTCAAGCTTCGTTGCAAATTTTCTTGGTTCGATTTCGTTGCACATTTTTAAAACATGTCGCATTCACTGGAAGACTACCGACGCCAGCGTGCAAATGTTAAAAGAAACATTTCGCGCATTAAAACCTTGGTCGATGGACAATCTGGAGAAAATTCTAAAAAGTCACCTGCTGATCTTCAATGTCGTTTAGGCATTTTGGAATCGTACTTCAAGCAATCGTTGGCAATTCAATCGGAAATAGAATCTCTGGATCCAAACGATAATGGACGCGGAGAATTGGAAGACAACTATATATATATCAAATTGGCAATAAAGCAATTGCTCGGTGAAGACTTAAACAGTACAGTGAATGATGCAGTATCATCACACGTTGATTACCATCCTCAACCACCACGCTTGCCTAGTTTGGCCTTGCCTACATTCGACGGCAATCACTTGGAATATAAAAACTTCATTTGCTCGTTCAATCAAATCGTTAACGGAACGAACATAACAAATATTGAGAAGTTCAATTATCTGCTCAACTGCTTAAAGGGCGCTGCGCTGGAATGCGTGAAGGCATTCCCAGTCACTAATGAAAACTATTCTAAAGCCTTAGAAAAGTTAAAGTCTCGGTTTGACAAGCCAGCATTGATATTCACCGAGACTATATCGTCGATTTTTCAGTTGCCTTCAGCAAGCTCATCAAACGCTTTTCAACTACGTTCGTTAATCGATAATGCATCGGCATTATTTAGTTCGCTTTCGTCCTTGGGCTCTGATACCGAGATAGCTCAAGCAATGCTAATCTATGTGGTTTTAGAGAAATGTGATCAGGAAACTAGAAACAAATGGAATCTATCGCTGGATTATTCAAAAATCCCATCTTGGGCTCAGTGCATGGTAGTACTGGAACGTCATTGTCAATTCTTGCTATCTTCAGGTTCAACCATCAACCAAAACCATTCCAAATCAACTCGTAATCCTGGCAAAGGACATAACTCGTCGTTCGCGCTTGCTACCACTGCTTGTGCGTTGTGCTCAAGCTCAACTCATAAATTGATGGGCTGCGAACAATTTAAATTACTGGATGCGCTGCAACGTTTTGATGTCGCAAAACGTCACCGACTGTGTCTTAATTGTTTGTCTAAGGGTCATCAAATGGCCGATTGCCCTTCAACAAATCGCTGTCGCTATTGTAAGAGATCGCACCACACCTTGTTACACAACGACAATCTACATACCACAACACAACCAAGCGTTCCTCCAGCCACCCAAGCAGTAACACACAATCATTCGCAATTGGAAAATCGTAAACAACCTCAGGTTCTTTTAGCAACGGCTATGGTCCTGGTCAAAGATTCAACTGGCACCTACAGATTAGGCCGTGCTCTTCTGGATTCGTGTTCGCAGGTGAATTTCGTCACCGATTCGTTCGCTCAGAAGCTTCGACTCAAAAGAGAGAAACACGATGTGCAAATCAGCAGTATTGGCCATGCACGGACAGACATAACCTCTCTTACAACTACATCAATAAAATCTCGTTTGTCATCGTTTGAACTATCATTGGATCTCTGCGTCACTTCGTATATAGCTTATCAACCGGATCTCAATATCGACATTTCGAATTGGAAGATGCCAGAAAATACGGTTCTGGCAGATGAAAAATTCTATCAGTCTCGACACATCGACATGCTTCTAGGTACAGAAGCATTCTTCGACATTCTTTCAGTGGGCCAAATTAAACTTGGTGTAGATGGGCCCATTCTCCAAAAAACGCTCTTTGGATGGGTAGTGACAGGCAAGTTCCACCCGCAACGTGCTACAGAGCTTGCTACTTGCTTTAAACTTGGCGCCACTTCAATCGATGATCATCTTAAACGCTTATGGGAAATTGAATCAATCGAAACATCAAATGTGCAGTTGAAACCAGAACATCGAGCTTGTGAGGAATACTATACAAACACTACTATCGTAAATGAAAATGGACGCATTGTTGTAAAACTGCCATTTAAGAACAACCCCAGTCATCTTGGTCGTTCATTCGACATTGCACGCCGCAGATTCTTCAGCTTGGAACGCCGTTTGGTACTGTCGTCGGAACTTCGCTTACAGTATTGTCAATTCATGGAGGAGTATGAACGTTTGGAACATATGTCGCTGGTTTCAGAACCAAATCTATCGGAACCTCACTACAACATACCCCATCATTGCGTTTTGAAGCCCAGCAGCGAATCTACAAAGCTTGGGGTGGTCTTCGACGCATCGTGTCGTACGTCCAGTCACAATTCGCTCAATGATCAGTTACTCGTCGGCCCGACCCTCCAAGATGATATATATTTGTTGTTGTTGCGCTTCAGACTTCATCGTTATGCCATAACAGCGGATGTAACCAAAATGTACAGGCAAGTAAAGGTTGATATCAATGATCGCAAATACCAGTACATACTTTGGCGAGCTCTTCCAGATGAACCGCTTCGCACTTATCAGCTCAACACGGTCACATATGGAACAGCCTCTGCACCATATTTAGCCATACGCAGCCTGCACTATTTGGCAGATCTGCATCAAGCTGAGTATCCAATCGGTGCCGCAGTCATCAAATCGTCGTTCTACGTAGATGATCTTTTATCTGGAAGTGATGACATACAAACTCTCCGCACAATCAAGGATCAAGTAACGGAAATCTTGCGTCGTGGTCAATTCCCGTTATCAAAATGGCATTCAAATCATGCCCAATTCATCGAAAATTCCGCTAACAAGGATTTCAGTACGTGCGACAACGGACTGACTAGCGCACTTGGCGTCAGCTGGAATCAGCATACTGATATGCTGCTATTCAACTTTAGACCAAAAATGGTTGCGTCAAACGTCACCAAGAGGACCATTGTATCTATCGCATCAGCCTTGTTCGACCCTCTCGGACTTGTGTCACCACTCATAATCGTCGCAAAGATCATCCTGCAGGAACTCTGGCTCGCAGGGCTTACTTGGGATGAATCTGTACCACAGCATCTTGAACTGGCCTGGAAGAAGTGCCTGGAATCATTCCAAACCATTTCGTCACTTGCTGTACCTAGATACTGCAAGCAGGTCAACCATAGCTCAATTCAATTGCACGGATTCTGCGACGCCTCGATTCGAGCATACGGCTGTTGCATTTATGTGCGGTCGGAATCTGCCTGTGGAAGCGTTGTTGTTCGTCTTCTCACCGCCAAGTCCAGAGTGGCCCCAGTCAAGAAGAAATCGCTTCCCAAATTGGAATTATGCGGAGCTCACTTGTTGGCACAAGTCTACAACAAAGTTAAGGGTATATTCGCCGAAAAGCCACACGCCGTATATTTCTGGTCGGATTCGCAAATTGTTTTGCATTGGCTAAAGCAACATTCAGTCACTTTATCTGCATTTGTTGGAAATCGAATTTCTGAAATTCAGGATTTGACTTCAATCGGAGATTGGAGATACGTGCCATCAGCATCAAATCCTGCTGACATTGTATCTCGAGGTGTCACCACCTCCGAACTAGAATCATCCATATGGTTCTCAGGACCAGCCTTTTTAACTCAACGTCGTGAACTGTGGCCTGTATCAGACAACATCAGCGACATTGATATGCAAGTAATCAGCGCTGAACAACGGAAAAGCACATTCGTCGCAACAATCGCTCAGAACCACATCTTGGAGAGACTGGCGAACATCAGCTCATATAATCGCTGCATTCGCACCATCGCTTACGTGCTTCGCTTCGTTCAAATCACACGTACGGGACGAAAATTCGATACAACTTTGTCCCCCGATGAACTTCGCTATGCATCTCATTGTATAATTTGGAACATACAACAACTAACATTCGTCGAAGATATTCGCCAATTGGAAAGGAATCAACCTATCAAAAGCAATCTGAAGTTTCTAAATCCGTTTCTAGATCGCTCCACAGGATATTCACTTATTAGAGTTGGCGGACGGCTAGAGAACGTTGACTTCGAAAACTTCGAAAAACACCCGATATTGCTGCCCAGTAAATCCCATTTCGTTTGGATTTATGTTCGGCATCTACATCTGCGCAACTGCCATGCTGGACCCAAAGCTTTAGTGGCACTCATTCGATTGGAGTACTGGATCGTAAACGCCAGGGACTTGGCCCGTCGCATCGTGCGCACTTGCATGGCTTGTGTTCGATACAAGCCAAAGTTGGAAAGGCAGCTTATGGGATCGCTACCAGCGGAGCGCCTTCGACCGGAACACCCATTCCAACGCTGTGGCATCGACTTCTGTGGGCCAATAAATACGTATATTCGCTTACGAGGGAAGGGTCCCACAAAGTCTTATTTGGCTGTATTCATTTGCTTGGCAAGCTAAGGCGGTGCACATCGAAGTAGTCTCTCAATTATCCACAAAGGCATTCTTGGCTGCACTCAAAAGAATGGTTGCTCGGCGAGCGCTGCCGACAGACATCTACTGTGACAATGGGTGCAGCTAACTGCGCTGAAGGCTGCATTGCAAACGAGTCTAATGGTCATTGAAACAATTCTTGTTCTTGTTAAACCTTCGCAAGACGCAATATCAGCGTATTGTGCTACTGATTTCGTTTCGTTCCATTTTATTCCCCCCCAGGGCACCTCACTTTGGCGGACTCTGGGAAGCAGCAGTTAAAAGTGCAAAGGGGTTGATGTACAAGACGCTCTTAAACACTCGCCTTACATTTGAGGAACTCTGCACGATCACAGCAGAAATCGAAGCTGTTCTCAACTCTCGCCCATTGTCGCCTATGTCACCTGACCCAAACGATCTCTCAGCAATCACCCCAGGACACTTGTTAGTGGGAAAATCCCTACGGGCGCTTCCCGAGCGCAACATATCAACGCCGCATCTCAACAATTTGGAACGGTTTGACGTGATAACCGCTGCCAAACAGCAGTTTTGGCGTCGTTGGTCATCAGACTACATTCACGAGCTTCGTGCCCGAACGAAATGGACAACATCTTCATCAAACATCCATATTGGGACCATGGTCATAATCCATGACGACAATCTTCCACCACAGCAATGGAAGCTTGGTCGCATCGAGTCACTTGTGCCTGGAAAGGATGGTCATGTTCGAGTTGTTCATATTCGCACAGCCAATGGCATCTGCTGCCGGCCAATCCACAAGTTGGCCATTTTACCGATGGAGTCTTGATGTATTGAAAGCAGATCCTTTCAAGGCGGCCGGGATGTTTAGTCAAACTAAATAACTCTTGACAACTCTGTTACAAAATTTAAAACCATCGATAGTATCGACTATCGTTTAGTCTAAGCAAGCCTGTTGATCAAGAGGAAGCGCGCACTTTTCGTGTCGGCAAAAATAAAGTGTAAAATAATTAATTAAATCACCGCCCAGACTCTCAGTTTTCATGCTTGCATAAAAAACGCTTTATGCATCCATCAGTCGTCTATAAGAAGTCGTCAAAGTCCCGAGTGCCATATTATATTATTAATAAACGGGGCATTACCAGTCCTACATATATTATTTATATTTACTATTTTCTTAGCAATAGAATTTTGTTAGTACTTACTCTTAATGTATACTTATGACTGATCAAATATATATATTCCATATATATATTCCATATATATACATATTCATATATATATAGATATATATACATCGCTCAGATTGCCATGCAGTTATTTCCGGACTGCATTTCGTTAATCACACATCTGTAAAATTAGTTCTGATTAGATTATCGGTCACATTATTCGGTATAATACTGATAATTACCTGATAATAAATATAATCTAGTGCAACTTCTGAAATGTATTAAAATATATTCCATACCTCTTGACACGACTTTTTAATATATCCCATATTTATATATAACATTATACATTTGCAATATTCCACATCATTACTTATAAAAACATGCATCCACTTCGGTTGAAAATCGTAACTGAAAGCGATTGAAAAAACAGAAGCATTAAATTAAAAGAAATGCTAATCTTTTGAAGATTATGATTAGATTATCGGTCACATTATTCGGTATAATACTGATAACTACCTGATAATAAATATATTCTAGTGCAACTTCTGAAATGTATTAAAATATATTCCATACCTCTTGACACGACTTTTTAATATATCCCATATTTATATATAACATTATACATTTGCAATATTCCACATCATTACTTATAAAAACATGCATCCACTTCGGTTGAAAATCGTAACTGAAAGCGATTGAAAAAACTGAAGCATTAAATTAAAAGAAATGCTAATCTTTTGAAGCGCCGAAAAATAAAAATATGTATATATATGTATATTATATGTATATTAATAAATATATACATTGATACGACTGGGCACAGAAAGAAAGAAAAAAATGTTTATATATAAAAATGTTTGCACACTCATACTTACATACATATATACTGTTGATACTGCTTTGCGATAAATGGCTTGTGGCCAAACCCGACTTATTATAACCTTAGTGCAAGTGATGAAATCGGAAATGATCGTCCAAGTAATCGTAATATTCAATGGTAATATTTCAATAAGTGTTTGTTGACTTGTAGAGCAATTGTAGAAAAATAATAATGCAGTTACAAAGTAACCATTCAACACGAAATACAATTGCCGTTTGCGGATTTGTAGATTTGTAGATCATATAGGGTGGGCTCTGAGGTGATAATAAGTCGGTGATCGATAGATTGGGAAAGCCAGCAACGATTTTTATAGATAATATTTTTTTGTTCCGTTACAAATGTAGATTAAGTTCTTAGCAACCTCTTAAAAAATACTGTTGGTAATTAAATACATTTAGAAAGATATTCTTGGGTTATTTTTGTTTATAATTAAGGTTTCAATTTTTCTTGTTTTCCAGGAAGTAATATTGTTCTATGTGTTTCTCATTTTCACTAACGAATTCTCAACACGTTAAGAAAATACTTTTAATTAGATTATGTTTATCTGCATCCTATCAATTTTTATGACAACTGGCTTATCTTTACCCATCTTAATGGATTCTCCGCAACCCATATGCGGATGCTTGGGATCGGTCATGGGCTCCTTTGACTGTTCGCATGTGGAGAATGTGGACTTTGAGTGCTTGTCGAGGTAGAAGCCAATGGAGCTCTTGCTAATCGGAAATATTTACACAATAATGCCCAAAGAGTTATTCGAGTACAACTTCAGCAGGACTAAACAAATTAACCTTTCGCATAACTAAATAATCCGTCTACGAAATGGATTTTCCGAATCTTTGCCAGGCTTGGAGATCTTAACCTTGGACCATAACCAAATGACCGATCCGAATGAGTTCCTCCAGATACCCAAGGCAGTCAAAGTTTCGATTAATCGAAATCGATTTTTATTCGATTGCAATTCGGAAATTCGATGAAATATCTAAAGGTTTGTAGCCGAAAAACCCCATCAATCCACAGCAAATTTTAATAAACCATTCAATTCTTTAATTTAGAATTTGAATAAAACATTGATGTGCTCCACCAACGGGTATCCAAAAAACTGTAACATTCATAACCTTATGTAAAAAAAAAAATCGAAAGGGATACTAAGTTCATTGAACAGTGGCAATTTTGGGTTATTGTTCATGTTTTTTGGTGTTGTTTTAATATTTTCTTTTTTTCGACACACTTTCGAGAACTTGAGCCTGATGCCAACTTTCTACTAAAGACATCAACTTGACAATCGAAACTCCTTCAAAGATCGGTATTTATTGGCTACAGCTACCTGTTATCAAAGTATTTCGCAGTCGGTTACGTCCATATTTTTATACTATTATACCAGAATGGTAATAATAGTATATTGGTTTTGTGCAATGTCCGTCATGCTGTCTGTCCGTCTGTCCGTCTGTATGAACGCGCGTTCCTCCGACACCCTTAGAGATAGAGACTTGAAACTTGGAACGTATATTGGAAAGTACCCTCAAAAGTTAAAGTGTCTTGGGTTTGGACCTACGTCCACCAGGGAGCTAGAAAACCGCGATAATCGATTTTATCAAATCGATAAATCCACATATCTCTTACAATTTAATGGCTACAGTCACCAATTTTGGTTGGTAGGTTGTTGGCGAGGTCCTTGAAAGATTGGCATGTGCCACGCCCACCTCCGACGCCCCCATCACCCCCGCCCCTAAAATTTTTAAATGGCTATATCTTCCGCAGTTTTTGAGTAGGGAACGTCAAATTTGGTAGGTATATTACTGGTAGTCGCCTTTAAGAACCGATAACAAATTTGTGGTGCCACGCCCACACCTGCGCCTATAATCGACAATTCCGATTATTAATCGGTAATTCCGTATATCTCCGAACATTTTAAAGATAGAGTAACCAAACTTGGAAGGTAATTTACTGGTAACCTCCTCCAAAGACTGGCATACCAATTTTTGGACCACGCCCACATCCGCCGCCCCCAGGAACTTCGTCCCTAAAAATTTAAAATGCGCATATCTGCCGTAATTTGCAAGCTAGAGTCGCAAAATTTTGCAGGTATGTTACTGGTAACACCCCCTAGGATCGATAAAAAAATTGGATGGCCACGCCCACTCCACCTCCCTAAACCGATACACCTGTTGGTGTAAATCTATAAACCTATATATCTCACGCAATTTGAAAACTTAAGTCACCAAATTTTAAAGGTATATTGCTAGTAACACCCTTCATAAATGTGTAAAAAAAATTTTGGACCACGCCCACTCCCGCCCACAAAAAACGATAAATGCCTGTATCTCCCGCAATTTACTTAACAGAATACTTAACATAAGCTGTTAATTTTGGCGCAATGCTGCCTATCTTGCAATTTGGTCACTCTTAATCGAGCTCGTCAAATTGTGCCACCTCTTTTTTTATAAAATTTCTCAATTTTGTATAAAATATTAATTCTAGTTTCTAGTAGTTCGATTGTTAAAATTCAAAACTAACGGCGATATTTTTTTAACGCGATAGTTTAATCGCATGCTCACAACAGCTCTACACGAGTCAAGTTAGCATTACAATAGAAACACGAGAATTTAGTCCGATTAATATAAATATAAATTTATAATTATTTGAATATATTTTATATTTCTAATATATATATATATATATATATATATTAATATATTATATTTATAAATATTAAATTAATTTATGTAATGGTATAATAGTATTTCGCTGTCGGTTGCGTCCGACTGCAACGTTCTATCTTGTTATTTTTGTAATATAATAAATAATGAGTATTGATTTTATACATATGTGTGTAAAAATAAAAATTGTATTATACTCGCAGAAAATGTATTTTACTGAAACACATAGAATCAGTTGAATATTGTTAATTCTTATTTATAATGCTTATTTTATTAATTGGTTAATAGTTCAGGTTTCAGGCTTCAGGTGCTTTTCATCCTAATTAATTTAATGTTTATTACTTTAATTGTTTTCCAAACACAAACATAAATTATCGATTTGCTTGCTTTTATTTTTGCATCACTCTTAGCACTTTCCCTTCAAATGAAAAAACAACATATATTTTAATTATTACATATTGAAAAAAATTCCAGCAGCAGTACTGATCTTAATTACTAGTGGAAATACAAAAAAAAAATGTATTTAAAATCAATATTTGAAACAATTTCAAAGTTAATGCTACATTTATTTACATTTTTAAGAAATAATGCTAGAGTGGTGATATTATTATGTTCGCAGCTGTAAAGCATGCTTTTATTATGAATGCAGATAAAATGAGGGCATCAAAAATATTGCATACTTTGAGGCGTGCCCATAAAATAATTGACTATGCACAAGTAGTGAGCCACCCTAATGAGTGAGTCAAAGCTAGAGTAAAAGCTGCCACAAAAGCTCTGTATGCGTGTGTAAAAGCTTATCTGAACACCCACATATTTTTGGGAGGAAGGGGTGGGGGTCGACCAATAGAAACGCTGCCCCAGTTAAGCTCGGCATCTTTTGACATGTTCCGTTTTACAATGAACCACGAAAGTGGGTCAAATATCTTAAGCTTTTGCCCTTGGCACAACAAACTTCGTCCTTGATGCGACAGCTCAACGGATTCATCCTTGTGTATATATACATATATATATATATGTATGTGTGTTTGTGTGTCTATAGTGGGGGGTGGGGGATAGATGCATCCAGCATTCAGCATTTTTTTTTAACTTAACAATTTAGCCTGGGAGAATGAAGAAAACAGAAAAGAGACTTTCAGCTAAGGAGCGTGACACACATACATATATACATAACGACAGTTACACACGCACATGCACACACACACACACACACATACAATTTACATATGCATGTACAATGCTGGAATCTGGGTCAGCATATTTATGAACTATTTATTTCAAATTCGAAGGTTGCCAACAAAAAAAAAAACTCAGTCAATGCTGGCTGCAATTTTGGCTTAAGTTCTGTTTTCAGTTTGCGAAAAAAAAATTTGCAATAAATTTGAGGAACACAAAGATAAATTCATCAGATGAGAGCAAAAAATTAGCTATAAAAAACTTTAATATCGCAGTCGCTATTTTCAAATTCAGTTCAGGAAACAAGAAATTTTATTATGTTTCCATTTGACGACCATAAATAATAATTTTAGCCAGAAGGCAAAAAATCAGCAACAACAAATTTATAAATGTTGCTGCTTATTCAGGGACAAAATTGCAGCATATTTTTTGTTTCTGGAAATAAAAAATAAAGACTTTTAGAAATAGTTTATTTCTAATTTTCAGAATAATTTGCGCACATTTGAAAAATTCTGCTATTATTTTTTCGATAGTTTTGTTTTCCTATTTAATACTATTTAATTTTTCTACTTTAATAACATTTTACTTTATTATTATTGTATTTTTATCGCAAATGTATTTCGCTTGTGGAATCTAAAATAAAAAAATTAACTAAAATAACAATTTATAATTTATTTTAAGCCGACATTCAAGATAAATAAAAAATAAATATTATTTTCATGTTTAATAACTGAAGAGTATTAATGAACTAAACTAGCCTAAAGGAAGTTCTAAAAAATTACCTTAGTTGTGTGAGAGATAAATTAAAAATATGTATTTTAAAAATTTTTTATTTTGAGTTGTTCATTATCGATAGCTTTTTTCGATCTGAAAACAGGGCCTTAACAAAATCAAAAATAAATTCAATAAATTTCAAAAATATTAAATGGATGGAAGAGGTAGTAAATGTTGCATTGTGCACACCCACACACACACACACACACATGCACAGCACAAAGAATTGTCTTGCTTCTTTTCTATGTAACAATCAAATTGTCTGTTTTGATATTTTCTGCTTTTCAGCCGCTTTCCACGAAATTTTTTTATGATCGACTGTCATCATTGTGTGTGTGTCGCTGTGTGTGTGTGTGTGTTGAAGCGGCAATTTGATTAAATTAATTTGTTAGCCACAATAGGTTTTTCTACTCTTTTATACACTGAAAACTCAATTTCACAATGGGAAAGAAATGCAGACATTTTCCGTGTTCCTTACTCGATTATATATCTACTAACATATATTCTATGGGTTAGTGGAGTTTGTATATCTTTTGATAAATATCGATTCGTTAAATACCAATTTTCGAACCAACCACTTTTAATAGCCAGCGGCACCAAATTAAATTGAGTTTTATTTAATTTTCGATAAATATCGATTCAATAGATATAGATTTTTCATAGAGTATTTTCCAATTCCAGTACTCCAAATCAGATAACTTTGTCGTGAATTTTATAACGTTGAGAATGGACATAGACGAGACACAACATTTTTGAAAATCATCCTAAAATTAAAATGTGTCAAGAAACTAAACATTAGAAAGTATTTTTAACTATTTTTCAGATATATATTTCTTACTAATATTGCAAACACTAATTCGAACTTTTCTCCGAGTATATTTCTTAATAATAAATAATATATTATTATTTTTTTCAGAGTGCAAGATAGTCGTTCTTCTTTGTTGGATTTGTTTCTGTCTGCTGCGAGCTATCATAGAGTTGGGGGCACCCCTCTGCCCCACCCCGTCTCCCTTAAACAGGTTGTCAAAATGCTGGACATGACATAAATTTGTATCTATCAACTAGCAGCGAGCAACTACCAACTGAGAACTACCAACTACCAGTTTGACGTCTTGAATTGCCAGCTGGCAAACGTACTCTGGTTGCTCTCTTCTAAGTACACTGAGAGAAAACATCGCCATAATTAATGTTCATGGATATAAATAATAACAACAGTCTGAGTGATTTTTTTTATCAGTGTACATAAATATAAAGGTATCTTGATGGAGAATTTGCGATTCCCGGTGTTGAAATGTGGACATCAATCACACGACTTGAATCACGTGCAACTCACCCCTCGCCCCTCTCTCAGTGTTTGCTAACTTGGTTTTCATTATGATCTCAGTTTCACCCTCCGCAAATTTAAACAACAAGCAGCAAGCAAACAATAGACCCAACAACAACTACAACAACAACAAGATTCTAATGAGCCAGCACGCAACTTGCAACAACTGTTTTTTAGTCAGTGCCTCAGTCAGCCTTCAACTAGAACAACAGCAATCCACTCTGTCCACTGACAGCTAGCCGAAGGACAACTCAGCACACTTGCCCAACACACTCGCACACACACACACACACACACACACACACACACACACACAACTTGACATGCGCCGTGGACACAAAAGCACAAAGCAGCAATTTGTCGCATTGAGCAACATTTTCTGCGGCTCAACTGAATAAATCTTAAGTTAGGACTTTTTTCAATACATTTTAAAAATACACTCAATTGCAAAAGAAAATTAAAAAAAATATTTCGTTAGAATTTGTTTTTTTTTTTAATTATTCTTCGAATCACATTCAAATGCAGAATAAATACTTTTATCGCATATTCATAATTTGATTATCTATTCATTTATTTATTTACACTTTGGTTTATTTTCTTTAAATTTTAAATGAAAAATACTTTTAAAGCTTATCTTAGCAGTGTTTTTGTTTATTTTTATTAATATTCAATAGAAAAATAAACAAAATAAAAATAAAAATAAAAAAATCATATAAAATTATGAATGTGGATAAAAACACCCTAAATTTACAAAAAATGCATGTTTCTTACCAGCAATTGTAACTCAGCTTATTATTCAGAAAATAAATTTCTAAGAACCATTAAGAATTTATACTTTTTATATTACTGTCATATCACTATTTTTCTATTTTTTTCAGTTTAATTTGTATCTTATAAACTGGAGATCTAGTTAAAAATAACCAAATTAATTTAACGTCAGCAGTTTTTACATTTCTAAAACCAAAATGATTTGGTTTCTGTTTTTTCTGTTTAAAACTCGTTTTCTTTATGATTTTCCAATTCTTTTCAGAAATTACCGTATTATATATTA